>OFHS01004357.1:0-11076 GCA_900245855.1 Calvadosia cruxmelitensis | reverse complement strand
AGACTCTGTAAGAATACATGGAAGACTCTGGAGAAAGACACGCAAGACTCTGGAGAAATACATGCAAGACTCTGGAGAAATACATGGAAGACCCTGGAGGAAGACATGGAAGACTGTGGAGGAAGACATGGAAGGCTCTGTAAGAATACATGGAAGACTCTAGAGGAATACATGGAATATCCTGCCGGAGGAATACAAGGAAGACTCTGGAGAAATATATGGAAGACTCTGGAGGAGTGCATGGACGACTCTGTAAGAATACATGGACGACTCTGGAGAAAGACATGGAAGACCCTGGAAGAAGACACGGAAGACTGTGGATGAAGACATGGAATACCCCGGAGGAATACATGGAAGACTCTCGAGGAGTGCATGGAAGACCCTGGAGAATGCTTGGAAGAAGCTGGCACGTCACGTGGAAAATCCCGAAAGAATACATGGAAGGCCTTGGCGGATGACATGGAAGATCCTGGAGGACACAACTTATGCCCAATTGACTTCACTTTGTATTGGTAACCGCCCATGATCCGGTTTTTTCCTTTCTCACTTCGAGGTTACAGACTCCTCGCAATAGTGCAGAGTACTACGTAGAAGTGTTGAAGGAAACATTACGCTATGTTTGTTATCATTGCGCAGACACAATATGTGTCTATCGAACGTATATCACATCGCGTACCTGCTCGCATGACACTGTGGCGGCCCGTAATCTGACTTTACTTGCAGTTAATTACAACTAGATATGTGTTGTGCAATGCCGTGTATTTCGTAATCAATGTGAACGTAATCATCGTTACAGAAATTATGTAGTCACTCAGCAATAATCAATCAAACAAACAACACGCTCTTCATTGGTGACCCCGACGTGCTGGAAGACTCAGCAATGGGAGTCTTCCATGCATTCCTACAGAGTCTTCCATACACTCCTCAGCAATAAACAATCAAATAAACAACACGCTCTTGAACACCACTATTGAAATGGATCGTACTACAGCCGGATAGTGCAACGAAGCGCAAGTAACTGAGTCCTGTATTCTCGGATGATTGCGAGAGGTGTTCCTCATGGTGTCACGGAACTTTTCGACAAAAGACGTGCCCGATACAAAGATCGGAGAATGCTTGAGATGGAAAGTTGACCACAGTCACTTGAGATGCAAATCCCTTCAAAACAGGACTGAGTCATAGGGAAAATGCAATCGAGATAATGAAAACAAAGTTAAACTCAACTAAAAGCGAATTATTTCATAAGTCTATCGATATGAGATTACTGTGTCAAAATGGGATCTGTCACTCCAACCGAGAACGGCAGCGCAAACTTTTGAGGTTAACAGAAGTGAAATATCCCAGGCGAACTTTGTTAGAGGTTCAATCAGTGTTCCAGCCTCCGCTGTGGCAAGAATTTCTCAGGAAATTCAACATTTAAAGGTCGATATCTCGGCTCTCTGGTGTCGCAATGAAAATATTCGTTTCGCTAATCGTATTATCTTATCGAAGTCTACTTAGATCTGAAACATCGTATTTGGTGATAAGGCACTTTTAAAACATGTAAACTCAAAAAGGAGAATCAACCAATGTTTGATGACTTTGTTCCCAATTCAATCTTGCAAAATTATCCACAATACTGTTTACAGTTGTAAGTTAGCAGCATTAGATTTTGAAAGAAAGGAACAGGTTTTAAATTCAAAATAAAACAGGAATAAGATAAAAGTAGTAGAAGGCATCAAGGACAAACTCTCTAGACTCTAGACGAACATAGCTCTATAAATAGCCACAGCATAGTTTTTATATCTATATATCTCGTAGGCATTGTTACATATTAGAAATACATCATACCATGAATGATCGTTGCCATTAATTCATTGCTTAAGCAGATTACAATCAGCGCAAATGGCAGTGCAGTTGAAACATTCAACTTATCATTAGATGGAAAAAGTTCCACGCTCAGCTAAATGTTCACTACACTCCAACATCACAACACACAAAAGCGTCGATATAATTGTACAAGAGGGTGCAGAACTTGAATTCGATATGATAAAATGCGTGACATTGTTTACATCCGGGATCATACAGTTGTCATGGTGCTTCATTCTATTGTTATCGCCTTGGTTTGCCTTTCCTTTGTGATGCGTCGAACAGCGTGAGATCATCGTCATCGTCATCCTCTGCTTCTGATAAACGCCGCATCTCCATATCCTGGCCATTTCGAAGTCGACCATACCTAATGGAGAAAGCATAAACACAAGGCTGGATCAGTTACTTTTGTAGCTAAATGTTAGAGAGTGTCGATTCCTGTTCGCGTCAGGAGTTAGTAATCCAACGACAATAAATCACAGAGAAACAGAAATTAAGACTAGCATATGTATGTGGGTATATATTTCTGAAAAACGGCATGACATGCGAATTACAGTCAGAAAATGGGAATAATTAATTACAATCAAATAGTAAATAGCAAGATAGATTTTCATTTTCATATAAGCTTCTGAATCCTATTCTTCAACCAATGTACTCCATCTGCTACCTACAGCACTCTTCATCAACTCAATCACTGCAAGTAGGGCTCCCACCGGAGATAAACAGGCACCCAAAAGTTCATAGAAATGTGAAAAGGATACCCAAAATGTTTTGGAAACACGGAAAATGAAATGTATTGCAAACTATATCAATTTAATGTTCATCCAACTTCATCATACAGAAATGTTTTCCCATTCTACACGCAAAAAAACTATTGAACTCTTCTTGTAGTATGAAGTTCAAAAATATCCACGATTCTAAAATGTATACCCCATAAAAGTCCTAATATAAGAAAAAAGATACCCGAAAAAGTGGTACATCACTGCATGGTGAACATAGTATCGAAGTTACCCTTGGCTGTAGAGTCATGCTCAGTTACAATGGCATCATAAGTAGGAAGAATATTCTAGTCTAGTACCAATATAGAGGGAAACTATTTATCATACATCGCTGAAGTTCAGGAAAGCATAGAAATAGAACAATGCAAATGATGTCATTGTCCGAATGAGGTCAGTTGTTGACTACGTATTCTCACATATTTACGATTGTTCAGAAAATGACAGTTTTAGCATTTACAAGCTTATCAGTAATCATACACCTCTATAATATTTGAGTTTTACTGTGGAAAATTAAACCGGCCACAGTTCTAAGCATGTTTCAAATTGAACATCTTCGATCAATTGGAGTCGGAAATGAAAAAAGTAGCTTACTAGTAACCAAAGTCAAGAGAATTACAATAACTGCAGAACAGACCAACAATGCCGCAAGAGACGTGGGACAAGAATCAAGTTTATAATAGGAGAGGGCGTGGTTGATGAGCTAGCAAAATTGCACTGCAGGCAGTAGAATCAAGACCAACATTTGCTTCTAGTTGCTCTCATGCTGTTGAAATGGTAAAAGCGTGCATGTTTGCCATCGGCAAAAGTAAAAAGGTGGCAGCATATTGCTCTCAAAACAATGCCGGGTACTTAGCCATACACCTTTGTCAGTCTGCTGTGAAGTCTGCGCACATCTCAAGTTGTCTAATTCCAATAATACACCTACAATCAGCATAGCAGGTTCTGTACAAGCCGCCGTCCTTCTTTTGCAATGCGGATGCATACTTTGATGCAATTTAAAGACAGCTTGATTCCAATCCCATCTGATTGACATCTTATTTCATGTGTTTCAAATTACAGTACCATTGAATCTGTCTAAAGCAATTGCGTTGAGTGCTCCTACTGGACTGATTGAAGCAGCACTGAATAAGATGTTTGTACGAGTACCAGCAGAGAGCGAGAGCCAAGTTGATGTCTTTCTTACACAAAGAACCCAGGATTAAACGACTTGCAACGAGATTACAACAGAGTATATCTCCAGATGACGGACAACTACACAACACTGATTATGAAAGCACTTACAGAGAAATGCTGCGCTACAATATATGGACAACACAAAGGACGACTTAGCTACACATGTAATCTAATGTAGAAAATACTTCTACAGCGTGCAGTGGGTAATGTGCGACACCTTCACAGCACTTACCGTCTCGTTTTACTTCTTCTTCGTTCTGAACAAACGTATCTAACTCCAAAATATATGACAATGACACCACAAAGCGCTGATATCTAAACAACAAGTGACAAAGAACATGACAGCAGAGTTCATACCAGACCAAATTGAAATCATTAACAAGAATGCATTAACATTTGTTTACTGCAATTGGCCGTAAAATTCTGTCTTGCAACGGTTAAAATCAGTCAGCTACATTGTGTACAACTTGCTAACAAGTTCCAAAATAACTGAGATGTGGTTTCATCTGATTGGCTTGCAGCCTAACTATCATTCTAAAAGAATACGTCCCATTTCGAATCTGTTCTTGTTGCTGGGTGACTCACAAATGTTCACCAATTGCACAACTGCAAATATTCAAATTCCAGTAACCGTAGCTCTAGAGCAAAAGTGAACAATTTCGATCTCTAGACTATAGTTACTGACTTATTGAGATTGACGACTATGGCTACTTGTACCAAACCTATGATTTGACCACAATGTGCAGTCTTCATGCAAACTTACTCACTGCAGCTTTCAGTGTTTTATTACAAATAATAAATTTTGAAAGTCCCCATCTATTATATATTTCTTTGCTGATGTCAGTGATTGAGAAATTGAATTTCGTCAGACTCCCTTTATCAGAAATCATAAAATTACAGGCTAGTCGTTTTAGAATGCTTGTGGAATGTTCTCCCATCTGTTATACACTGATAGCCCTTTGGGTGCTGTGAGTTATTCAAAATGTATAAAAACACATGCATGTGGCCCGTGCTTCTAATAAGCATTTTCCTATATCACTACGCCCCCAGCGTGTCATATTCTTTACCACTTGTCCTGCTCATAAAACTAGTTAAATGAAGACTTAAAGTCGCTTTATCGATTGCTGTTTGGTTGATAGCTAGGGATTAACTATCTGATTGGTTATAGGCCTATGTTGCTACTTTCGATCTGTTTCGAAAACGTGTATACACGTCAATTAGAGCTGGGTCGATTGTGGATTTAAACTATCGATTGATTGGCCCAAACAATTGTTAACCCTTGTCCTGCTATTGACGTGTATACACGTTTTGAAACACGTCAAAAGTAGCAACATATAACCAATCAGATAGTTAATCCTTAGAGATCAACCAATCAGCTATCAATAAAGCGACTTCAAGTCTTCTTCGACTAGTTTTATGAGCAGGACAAGAGTTAAACTATCGCCAAAAAGGGCCTTTGTTCCACGTCCTATACGGTCGTAGTTTGCCTCTGTAAAGTCATGGCAATTATCTTCTGGTTCGATGATATCTTTGTTTTATGCACTTTTGCCTGCTCTTTAATGAGCGAGAAGGTAATTGTAAACGGAATAATGGTGTCTAGTCCTTTGAAAGGCATCAATAGAATCACATGTTTTGTGATATTGATGAAACGATAGTAGAACAGGACAACCGATTGCCAAAAAAAACAATTGAATAATCGATTAACAGATGCATAGGACCCAGCTCTAACGTCAATAGTAGGTAAAGGGTTAAATAACAAAGGGATTTACATCAGGAAAGATTGATTGTAGAGGCAATTTTGACCGTTAAAACAATTTTCCTTCGGCGAATCTGACATGCTCATCAGCAGGACCAACTGATCCACTGTGACTATTCACGTACCACATAAAATGCTCTTAACCCAATGGCAGTGAAATTCATCTTTCGATTGTTTTTAGGGGCATCGGAAGCCTGAGTACTGGTCACAGGGGTTTTCCTCGTAGTTGATGTTTTCTGAGGTATGGTTGTTGGTTTAGGAGTTGTCTGTGCTGGATTGCGTTTCGTTGTTGCCTTGCTTCCACTTGTTCCAGCTGGGGTGCTAACCGACACTAAACATCAAAAACAAAATAAAAAATATATAATAAAGAGATTGAAGTACGGCAAGTATTCGCCATCACTGGCTTACTGTGCTTGATTTCATGTAAGGTTAACAGACCATAGAGGAAAATACAGTCAACCTGTATTAGCGGCTACCTCTATAGAGCAGCCACATGTCTGTAAAGGCCACTCTTCATAACCCCAAAATGACACTTTCTATAGAAATCAACCTGGACAAAAAAGGACACCTGTCTAAAAAGATCATTTTCCTCTGGTCTAAAAAGTGAACATTATATACAGGTGTCACTGTGAACTGAAACATACTAAAATGGGTTAGGAACTTAGGATGCTCTAACAACTTCAACAAAAGCCTTGGTCACACTATCGCTAAAACAGTCACGAATTGTAAGTTCCAACTGGCCAGCCATATTTTTGCTTCCTGTTTGTTGGCAAGAAACAGTATTTGTACTGTTCATCCAGAACAATGACTTGTATTGTAGGCTACCCTTTACTAGTGGACCAAGAAACAATGTATGTATAGGGCCTAAATAACTTGATCTAAACTCAATTGACATTGGAGAAGAGCTTTTCCAAGATGAAAATCGGACTCAGAAGTCTACCGAATGCAAGGACGAGCTCACAGCGCATTTATTGATGACTGTGAATGGAGCTGTAGTGATAGTGTATTGATAGTGATTCTGATTCACTGTTCCTTTATTTTACAAATCTGTTGGCCCAACAACAATGTTACCAGAAAGTGCAACTACAAGGAAAAAATTATTTAAAATTTATATTTGCACTGTACAGTTCAGCAGTTGGTATCAAAATGATCCCAACTGCATGGGCATTGTTCTCAGTTACAAGAAATATTTTTCATTCAACGATTCTGCTTGCGATATTGTTACAAATTGGAGAGATCGTGTTTGTGTAGCATTAATGACTACCTAATTGACCACGCTCATGTATTACATTTTTCGGTAGTATTTTACTAATTTCAGAAAGAACACTGTTTTGTGGACCAGGCTGCAAAATATGTTGCTGGTATCAATAAAACTCTAATTATGCTGTATTACATTGTCTGCAGCATTGGAATTCTTCGAATTTTCGAAAAATAAATTTAGGCTTCAAAGGGTTAAAGCGCTCATAAACCAAAAATTATTATTCCAGATATCGGGCAATCAACCTTGAAAGTTACAAATCTCATCAAAATATTTAGTTTTGATATTTCCTTCTATTTTTATGATTTTTTAAAATCAGACCTCGCTGAATGCTAAAGGACTGGGTCTAGGATGTGAGGTGCCTTGTTTTCAAAAATGACACCGGTGTGTAATTGGAGGTGCACTTGAGATCATTGCAGAGAAAGAGATGTGGCAGGAAACAGTTTTATTAATATCGAATTTGTCAGTAAACATTTTCCTTTCCTGTGATTTTACAACGAGAAACACACATGGATTAACGACATTCAAACCATTACACTGCGTTGCGAGAAACAGCTATGCTGAGGAACAGATAAATGCATTCAGTAAAATAATCACAACAGGACCCATAAAATAATAGGAAATTTCTAGCAAGGCAATCTGAACACAGCGATAAAAAACAGCAAGCAAAACCAACATATTGCTAGAAGACTATGTTGCACCAAGCCACCAATGACAGTGTTACCACTTAGCAGCCAACATCAATGTAGATAACATAACACGTCAAGCAATCAGAGTGAATGTAGGGCTTACAAAAGTTAGACATCAATTTCTGAGTTGCAATACAATGTCCAATACGTTAAAACCACATCAAACCGTTTGAACTTCATCAACAACGTTGTCGTGGACAGCTGCAAGAAGGATTGACTGATGTGGCGGCATTCGCTCTCTCTTGCGTTGAAATGCATCTTAAAGTTATAGTTTATTCATGCAAAGTCCACGCAAGGAAAATCTTGATCGAACTCGGATCCAGACGAACTCGCAAGTCGCAGCGGAGCATTCACGGCACTTATCGAAGACGGAAACAGGTTGTGATCAAACAACAAAGGCTGGCAATGATTTGACATGCATCCTCTGTATTTGAAAACTCAATCTTAGGCCAGCTATCCAAACAAGAAAGCTGATGATTTTACCGTATTCCATTGGCTCTCAGGTCCAAAGCAAGGTATAATTATAGTGATTTGTAAATCACATGAGATAAGTCTCTCTCCCCTCCGCAATAAGCTTGTTCTTGCAGTCGTAGATACGTAGACTGTTGCATTTGAAATTCCCTGTTCGAAGACGGTGCAAATATGGTCGCTATGAGAGTCAACCACTCAACCTTGCACTGAACAACATCTAATCTCATTTGAGAAAGTTGCCTGAACGAGAAACACGAGCACGAACATCGCAGACTGAGTTCTTCAAGCCCTGAAAGCAAAATCACAAGCGAAATCTTCCTCTCCCCGATTGTTGCCAATCAAAATCAACCCTTCTCACATATATGCGAGCAAAAACAATGGTCAACTTCCCAGCTGCAAGCAGATGCAAAAAATCTCTCGACGCCAACGTGTGTGTCCCTGCTGAGTTTCATCACCTCTAGTCTAGTCACTCACAGGACCAACGCTTCTGCAAGACATTGTAGCATTTTCAACTTTGGATATTTATGAAAAATACAATTCTTTGTCAGAAATACCAAAATTTTCCAAGAATTCAAATATAAATGTCTTCTTCTGGCCAGTAAAGTCGCTTAGGATTTTGGAGCAAAAATTCTGAGAACTGCCCGTGCGACGAAATTGTTTAGACATGCCGCATGGGATCACTTCATCTCTCGTGACACGATGCCTCACGTCCCTGAAGTGATGTAGATTAAGGTAGATCCAGATCGTTTTTGGCAGCGCGAGAAAATATCGCATTCTCGGTCAAATCCTGCAAACGCAATTTTGCGATAAATGCAATTTAAAAAGATATGATTGCGTGATTCGAAAAATTCAAAGGGATTCTTTACCAGGAAGACTAGCTCTATCAATATAACCAATAAAAGTTTTAGGGTTTATGAGCACTTTGAGTACTTGTTACAAAGGTAACTTAGGGCCTGTTTACATGAGTCAGGCCAGCCCGGCTAGACGGGCTGACACCTTTGAGTGAGATTATTGCATGCTATTGTTTCGGCATTGTTTCTGTGCGATGCGTTTATTGATTGTCGGACCAGCCTGGTACGGTGGGACTCCACCTGGGTCAGATGAAAAAATGCGAAAAAATGTCATATAAACAACATCAGGCGGGCTGGCCCGGCAGTTGAAGTTTTCTACGCAGGCGCTAGGGTGACATAAATTTGAAATTTGGTACCAACAGATAATCTGTCGACTCGTGTGCGTCAATAAAAGCTCAAGATCGTATCTTTCTTTCGCTTTTCATCATCATTACACATTATGGAATCCAAAGCAAACAGTTTCGATCGAGTGGAGAAGTGATTGAGTTTGTAATTAAACATGACTTCTATTCTGATCGTCCTATTCCGTAAAAGGAGTTACAGAATGCATTGGTAGTAAAACAGAAGAACAACCATTGTTAATGCAGACCAAAAGATGTGCTTTCAACGTCAAAAATGTGGCGAACACGCTTGTGTCGAAGAAATATAGACCAGCCCGGCAAAATTTGCCAGGCTGAAGCAGGGCCACCATGACAGGAAATCACCATATAAACAATCGACAAAATTAGCCCATCTTTGTGCCGACAGGGCTGGCCCGCCTCATGTAAACAGGCCCTTAGATATACTTTCTAGGTTTGCTCTTAAGAGATTCCAGCCTCAATAGTCTTACTAAAAATGTTGTTACACAAGCGAAAGAAATAAAAACTTTAGGCTAATTTAGTAATTTGGATTGTCGAAAAGAAAACAGTAGGCCTAAGCCAAAACATAAGACCTACTCAGGCACTCCCATGCAGATAATAGGACAGGGGAAAACCAAGTTCCAACGCGTAAGAGCAATAAATAATTCTATAAGAAGCACGGTAGCATCGCACATGAAATTACAAAGAAGCTGAACGTGTGTCACATGATCCATCAAAATTCCATGCCCAGAGCAGGCCAAGGTTGCGAGGCAGCGAGGAGACACGTAGGCCAATTCATTCGCAATAATGAGAAAGGATCATGTCCACCATTGATAATTATAAGCATTAAACAAACACCTATTAACCTACGAAATTTAGCGGGCCCTACACGACCCTGCTTCTGAAGTTCATCTGCGAACCAAATAGCAAATTAGTCAAAATAACGTGCAACACTAGTTCCAATCGCCTTACGCTGCTTACGCAGTTACAAACAACTGCAATTATAGCAACGCGTCAAACATAGAATAGGCCTAGGCTTTTGCAACAGAACATCACAAAACTCGATAACTACACAATAACATTTTAAAGGAATTAGGACTTAATTTTGCCTACATGAAAACAGCAAGAAATGAGTGTAACAACGTTGAACCATCATACCTTGGAAGTAAACGGACAACAAGATGACGCAAATCAGAAACAGCGACTTGAGCTTCATCGTTCTTTCGTAAGATAATAGTCCTTCTTCAACAGATAAATGTAAATATATATAAAAATCCTATTTTAAAGAGTCAAGAACTGCCAGGGCTGTCATTTGCCACTGCCTTTTAGAAAAGTAGGAAATTAGGACCACGCGACTTTACACACAATAAACATCCCACTAGCGAAAGTGCGGCCATGTTGGATTCATGACGTCGACGTGCAGTCGTCACCAGCCTGCCGATGGGGGTGTGACGGGGGCTCTATTTCCCGTAACTGGAAAAAGTACCTCAACTACTTTGTGGACAAAAACGATATTACGGCAATCCAGCAATAGAAATTGTACTGGATTATAATATTTATTTTATTAAATCCACCGTAGTAATAAATAGAATACGTTTTCATGTTGATTAAGGTTAGTTTGATTCGAAAATAAAATTTAATTCAGTTACTGTACAGTAACTCAAATTACAGAACTACAGTCTGAATATTAATGGAGCTGCAGAATCTATCAACAAACTATGGATGTTGTTTTTGTCGATTTATAAAACGAGTTCGGATATTTTCATCGCAGAAAAGTTGAACCAAGATTAAGCCATTAGTACTGCTACTACTTAATTAAGACGCACAAATTGTTCCTCGAGGAAACATATATATACTTAACGCTACATACAGTTTTAGCCGTATGGGCGTTGTACTGATTTGATCACAATGTT
>OFHS01004355.1:0-14252 GCA_900245855.1 Calvadosia cruxmelitensis | reverse complement strand
GCTACAATATACGGATTACACGGGACGACTTAACTAGACACGTATTCTAACATAGACGATATCCCTACAACCATGATATGATAATTTGAAACGATCCAATCATGGGAAGATCATTTATTAACTAAACAGCTGATCAAGGACCGACCACCGATTGATCATCAAAGAAAATCACAAAACTTTTGGTCTCGGTTTCTTTCAAATTCATTATATAAGTTTTACAAGCACATTACCAGCAATATGTCAACAAACGGGGTGATTGTTTCCTGTCTTGACTACAATCATCACAGCAGCTTTCCTTCGCCACTGCTGAAGTGAACAGTTTTATCATCAGATGAATATTAGAGAGCAGCTAGAGGAGCTTTGCAATTATTGCATTTGGTGAGAGTAGTTTCGCTCAGTGAACCTATGTTCAGGATCAAATTTGTTTGCAAAAGATTTACAATTTTTCTCTGATGTGCTCCCAATTTTAACAATTTAAAATGAAAATGGAAATGGAGCACTAGATTTGACAATTCAGCTCACACATTTGACCTATGTTAGCACATACATATAGGATATGATGGCTGTTGAGTTTGTTTCTGAAATCCCATTTTCCTGACCTTATTTCGCGGGGAACACATGACAGTTTACAGTAATGAATCTGCAGCCCTTGGTGCAATATATTAATTTCCTCATTACCAGCGCAGCAGCATGCTCCAAGCTGCAATTTCCAAGCAAGCAAACTGTAGAGTAATCAGGGTCACATCAGCTGATGCTCAGCGCCGTGGTCAATAACTTTGTGTCGTTTTGAAAGGGCCTGGCTAAAATGGTGACCGTAACTGTGACGGTGACCGTGACAAGCAGTCTAAACCGACCTATCGACCGTTTTTAATTCAATAAAATACTAGGTTTACTATCTGGAACCGTCTGCACCTACTGGTAGTAATTAAGCGCGGTAGCAATTTAAGCGGGGATTCGAACCCGGTACCTGGGAAACGATGGCCAGCCAGCAAACCTGTAACTCGGCCATGAAGCCAAATTAATCAATAAAGGATTACGTATCGTTAGCAGCATCTTTATTAGAGAATTTATTTCATTCTTGCAATATCAGCATTTCAATTCTACTTAATACAAGATGCGATGAGTTGAATGATCTCCATTCGGTATCATTGATGCGTGCTTTAATATTAAATTTTGGTTATCAAATGTTCTGTTCTGTTGTTGTTTTTGCTTTGCAATGAATAGATTTGTTGCATATCTTATTACTGAGAATATTTTTCTTCCCATTTAAATCCAGGGACGTATTGTGAAGAAGGCGAGGCTGACAGAATGGAATGGTCAGACACGCAAAGAGGGCAGCTTGGCAAGGCAGGATGCGTGGGCATGTCTTTTGGTATTGCAAGAAGCTTTAATTGATAACTATTTAGTATTTGTGATAGTCTCATTTGCTTTATAATATAATTTCTCTTCATAAATCATTAGTGATATGCAAAGGGTAGTATTTAAACTTGTCAAAGCATCCCACAGTTAGGGTTATAATACCAGACCACAGAGGAAAAATACGGAACATTTGCAAACTTGGGCAAATAAAGGCGTCTAACAAAATCAACTAAATTTGAAATTGTGTAGCACATAAATACGGAACGATTCCTGGAAATAAGGGACGTCTGTTAACCCTACCCACAGTATGTCAGTTATGGTAAAAACATTTTACAAATGATATTTTACTTTTTCCACACTGACCATGTGCAATTTGTTTTTGATAGCTGATTTACTGTTACCGTAATGTAAATCACATGTGCCTCATTTTTGTTAACAAAAATGGGGCACGGATCTTTATTGTATGTAATCATTATTTAGCGGTCCCTAGCGATCAACCATCCAGCAATCTATACAGCGACTTCAAGTCTTGATTGAACTATGTAGTTTTACGAGCAGGACAAGGGTTAACACTTGATTGTTGACCCCAATGCATCGGTTGTTGAAAATTATCATCAGTTCACCTGCTACTTGAGAATCTGAATGCGTGATGTAATTACATATTCTGTACTGTGTTACATGTCAAAAACACTAGGCCTACAAACGCTTTACTGCCTATTACAAATTTACAAATATTAAGCACAAATAGAACCACTGAATTGATTTCCTTGTCTCTCTTTGCACCTTGATTTCCTTGAATGTTTCTTTTCATAAACTATTTAATTTACCACTACCCTATGAACATCTAATTATGACAAATAATACGGCTGGTATAGTGAAAATCTGTCTATAATGGTCATCTTTGGGACCTGAGAAAAATGACCTTTATAGTCAGGTGTCCTTTCTATTCAGGTTGATTTCTATAGAAAGTGTCATTTTGGGGTTATGAATTGTGGCCTTTATACACCTAGGCGACAGCTCTATAGAGGTGCCTGCTAATACAGGTTTGACTGTAGGAGTTCTGTGTTGCTTGCATATTGATGTCAAGAAAATATATTGGTGTTGGACTTTTTTGTTTCAGGATTTGCGTACCGGTTATGTCGTGCTCTGCCTGGAGGTCAGGCGGTGTGGGATACATTTATCAACAAGGAAAACTGTACATCTGTGTGGTTGCAGGATGTCCAAAATAAGGTACAGGAAGTTACAGAAGAAGTGACCTGAGCTACATGTGCGTAATTTTAAAAACCCTTGTCCTGCTATTGACGTGTATGCACGTTTTCAAAACAAGTCAAAAGTAGCAACAGATAACCAATCAGATAGTTAGTCCTTAGCAAGCAACCAATCAGCAATTGGTGAAGCGACTTCAAGTCTTCACTTTACTATTTTTATGAGCAGGACAGTTTTTCCTGCAAATGAACCAATATCACACTGCCTGGAACACAAGTGAAATGTTTAGCATAAAATTAAGTGCTGAATTTATACATGAGGGATGAGTCTGCTTGTTTTTTCTCTCAATGTATTCTAATTGCCATTATAACATACCATTTTGGATTGGCTAAGAGCTATGTGTTATCAGGCAGTATCACATTGCAAACCATGTGATATTGATCCATATTGGTGGCCGGCAACAAGCAACGTAACAAATTTGTCTCGGTGATAACTGTTCATTGACCACAGTACATTCACAGGTAGAAAATTGCTTTTGTTGTCTGTCCTTTGTTTCAACATTTTGTAAATCTATGAAATTAACCAAACACGGCTGGTTGACATACATATGAGGCAATACAGTAAACTACAACTTGGCAATATTAATTGGATGACAATGAAGTAAATCCACTTCACCGGGTGTAAATAGTGCCTAACCTTCAAAATGAATTTGACTGTTAAGCATTTCATTCTGTGTTGTATAGATTGTGGACCCAAACAACCCAGTAGCCAAGGCAGCCACGGCCTTGAAGGATGCAACAGCTGCTAGTTTACAGAGTGGCGATGTAGTAGCAAGTGTGGTCCTGCTTGAAGACCTCAACAAGAAGGCAAAGGCACAGTTGCAAAAGGAACCCAACACAACTGGACTGTCGCAGGTAAAACATCAGCTGGTTCCTTTCCAATACAATGCAAGCTTGCCTGGTTGGCTGTTGGCATAGATGTATCTCTTAGCAACTTTGATCCCCACTACAATATTGGACCACATACAATAAAATTTAATTAACACCATGCCATGTTGTATCGCCTGTTGCCCAAGTATCATTCCATTCTAGATTCTACAAATGCACGTTTCTACATGAAATCATTTGTGCAAACTCTTTTGCTGCTAACTCAGTTAACATAACAATTATTTGACTTTGTGGATATGTTTAAGGAGTACAATCAAACATGTATTAGCGGCCACCTCTTTAAAGCAGCCACCTGTGTATAAGGGCCACTCTTCATAACCTCAACATGACACTATAGAAATCAACCTGGACAGAAAGGCCACCTGTCTATAAAGGTCATTTTCCTTGGATCCCAAAGGTGACCATTATAGACAGGTTTCACTGTACATTGTTTACTTTTTTGTTGGTTAATTTGTTGACCCTTATCAAACAGGACTACACATACATTGCCAACAACTACCTTGAAACTAAGATATGGGATGGAATTCCCAAGGTATGTAATATGTTACGTATTATCTCATTTGCTGCGAATGTTAATACAACTATATATTGCCACAGCATATATTCGAACTGTTGAAAGACTGATGTCTCTGACGCAGAGTTATCAGTGTAATATAAAGATCGACCAACGATCGTGAACATCACCCGCCAATGAAGATTACAACTGCAAGCGTCTAATATCAGTTACCTAGCAACGGTTAACCACAGGGAGCACAAAGTGTCCACAACTAATTCTAACACAAACATAAATAGAAGCACTTCTAGGAATGATTACAACAAACAGGAAGTCAGTCCCGTATGGGCCTACCCATTTGATATGACTGCTAGTGCATTGGTCTAAGCCAGGGTTCTGCCCACGCCGGACGGGCCCGTCTGGCACTCAGACAAACCGTCCGCCACAAAAGAAAAAAAATCTATTCCCGTCCGGCACTACTTACAATTCCCTGACCAAAAGTGTTTTGATAAAGTTCACAATTCCCTTGCCTAGTTGTTCTGTTGGTTGTCATGTCGTGAATGAGCGACAGCAGTACTTCAGCAGAGTCGTCACCAAACTATTTACTTTATTTCCAAAACATCGCGCGGCAACTTTGTGGAAAGGTCTTTAATAGTACGGCATCGCATTTCCTGGAAATTGACGTCGCAGTTCCCGAACTTTCCACGCATTCAATCTAATGTTATTACATTTCACGTGGCAAAAATAATTCCGAATAGGCATCCCCCAAGTACAAATAAGCATAAGCCTACAGTTCTTTCAAAATCCGGGTCAGTCAATTCAAGTAACTTTGCGATTGCTCATCAGTGAGACAAGTCGACATTTGAGCGGCCGTGAGAATCACAATTCGTAAATGTTATAACAATAGAGCCAGCCTCTGACAAAACAGCCAAGAAACAATAGTAAGCTAGTAGACTGGTTGAATTTTCAACTTTTTATTTCAGAATCTCCAAAAGCAGCAGTGTTATTTATTTGAAGATATTCCTCTCCTTGCTTTCGCTCAACGCAGCGACATGAGCACGTGTTTTGACCACTTCACGCACAGCCGCTCACATGAATTTGCCATCAAAAGATAATGGTGTGACCTTTCTCCTAGAACAATAGCTGGCTCAAAGGACAAATAGGTGTTGAATTACAAAAGCTGTAAAACTAATGTAAACAAACCGTCGCCCGTCGTGTATTCAACTGTTCGAATTACACACTGAGAAACGGGGCAGTGATAATTCTAGTTCTAGCAGTGTGTCTTTGTTGTAGCATGGTTGTAGGCTGTTGAGAACTTTGAGTTATGGGATTGAGTATCCACCTGTTGTAATCTTAATGTGCAGTACGAGTATAATAAAATAAGTTGCCTTCATGTTTGTTATCAAGTTTTCTTTATAATTCATAAACCTTTAAATAGTCAATCCGTTTTTTGCGGACATGTCTAATTATATACTTTTCAATAAATTAAACTTCACAGCGAGTAAAATACATCATATTAGCCTATCCTACAGTATAGTTTAATAATGTATACTATAGAGTCATGTTGATTGATCCCTAGTAATCTTTGTGTAGCAGAATTCCTAATAGTTTGATGAATAAAAATTCTGACCCTACTAATTATGGGTGTGGCTCAGGTGGGCGTGGCACTCGACATTTTGTCCGGCACTCAATTTTGGCTGGGCAGAACCCTGGTCTAAGCTGATATATCCAAACACGCAGTAATTTTTTCAACGTTTCAAGTTGTCTCTTTAATTCCTGCATGTTTGGATCAGGGAACCCAAACACTCCTCGCTATGTAGTAGCCTTCTGTAAAACGTTGCATAAACTATTCCATCAAGTAAATAAGCAATTGTTGTTTTATCAGTCAAGAGTGTTTCAGATTTCCAATGAATGATATATTTTCGCTATTTATAGAATAAATGGCCAGGTCTTGCAACAAACATCATTGAGCGCCTTGAAGAATTCTTGCTGGTAGTAGCAAAAACGAAAAAAAGTGTCACCGATCCTGAGTTGCTTCTAGAAAATACAGCATCGCCAAGGATTGGTAAGTTTCTCCTTGTTTGCTATCTTTCTTATACAGTCAAACATGTAGTAGAGACCACCTCTATAGAGCAGCCATCTGTCTATGAAGGCCACTCTTCGTAAACCCCAAATCACACTTTCTATAGAAATCAACCTGGAATGAAAGGCCGCCTGTCTATATATATAGGCCATTTTCCTCAGGTCTCAAAGGTGACCATTTAAGCCAGGTTTACTGTACGAGGCGCTACGCTATTATGTACCCTGCTTTGCATATTCAAAACATTATGAAGAGTTGAGAGTAAAGCCGTGAGAAAGTATAGTACAGTTTTAGTGAGATTAGTAGCAAAACCGTGAGACTCATGCTAAAACTGTGAGAGTTGACAGATTTGCTGTTGGTAATGATGCTAGCTGTCAATAGTCTAAGAAACTGTGGAAGATGTAGTTCTTGGTCGTACTGTGAGAGATTGGCCGAGATTTAGTTCTGCTCAATGATTTTTATAAAGCCAGAGCCCAGAGCTTGTGCTATGTAATTCAGAGGTAAAAGTGCTATTGTCATGTAGCAATAAATCAGCTTGGAAAGAAGGGATTACAATATAGGATGACCATATCGTGTGATTGTTATTGCTACACAATGACATCATCAAGAATCAACAATTGTAGCTAGGCAACAGTTAATCACATCTCATGATCAGTAGAGTTGATCACATCGTGAGTCACTATGAACTGGAACCCTGTGTGAAATTGTATGCACGAACCATGCGAAAATCATGTGAAAAGAGTTCTTTTTACGTGATCATTGGTTATTTTGGGGGGTTTTGCAAATTTTTAATTTACAGTAAAACCTCGTTAATATTACTGTGATTTTCCAATAAAAAATTGTGATAATAAGCGGGTCATGATAATAAGCGGGTTCAAATAATTGATTCAGACTGAGCTTGATTCTCAAACTGAAGTGATATTAAACGGGTTGTGATATTAACCGAGGTGATATTAACGGGATTACATTGTATTAGTTAATGTTGCATGATATGGCTTTTGAAGGATAAGTTTTCCTATTATCTCCATTGTATTTTCCATTTTGTATTTTGTATTTTCTTTTTGCCATAAACAAATTTATCTTGCCATATCTATTTCTTAGTTACTGCATCACAGCTTGTGAAGGCCAGTGATGTAAAAGACAGCGTGAAACTGGTTTCAGAAAAAGTTGTAAGCGATGCAATGGCAGCTGATTCAGGATGGAAAGGACTCGGCAATGTTGAGATACCAAAACAGGTCATCGATCAAGTATCAGGTATTTGATCGTGAATGGAATCATGTTCATTCAATTAATCAATTCAATTTATTTTGACTCGTACTCTACTGCGATACATAGCAATGCAGTTGTTGGCGCACAAGAATTATAGCCAGAGCGGAGAAAACACTTCGGGTAAAGAACATGTAATAAAAGCGAAGATCAATTTTACAACTGCGCCACAGCTCAAATCACGTGGCTTTATGTAAGTGGAAGTTATTCTTCCCATTATTTGCCAGTCGAAATTTTTGACAAATAAACATACATACATACATACACGTGACGATTATAAATAAACACCAATCAGATTATAGGTGTCACGCGATGGACTAATATAAACAAACGGCGACGATTATGAATGATTACGAAGTGATTATATAAACAAACAAAACATGTGTGTCAAACAGTTCCTCTTGACTGTCAACTTTCATCAGCAGTTACCACAGTGGTATGTTTTACAGAATGAAGAGTAGGACTACAGTTACATAATTGCTAAATAACAGGCTTACGGCTAGAGGAACATTTCCTATAACATTATTAAACTACAGACTCGGCATATGGTGAATGTAGCTGAAGCTAGCTATATAGTATATACATACACTATGAATCCATAACCATGTGAAAACCATGTGAAAACCATGTGAAATGGGAAGCAACATGCGAAAAACCATGTGAAATTTCAAACACCATGTGAAAAACGTGTGAATTAGAAAACAGTGTGAAAAACCATGTGAAAAGGGCACTTTTTACATGGTTTTTCACATGATCTTCACATGGATTTCAGTTTTCACATGGTATAAGTTAATAGTGATATACGCCGTGTTATATTGTCTTTACGAGATTATGTGTGCTGGATCGTTAGATCAATCAAGTATGCCTAGCAGATTTCAGAATTATGGCTTCTGTTGTTTCGGCTTGGTTACCGGTAAATGAATGATGGCTGAATGGGTTTGAACCAGTTTAGGACAACTACACAAGTTAATGCATTGTGCGTATGGATCAACTGCCATTTGGTTAGCTGTAGCTGTGAGTCGTTAAGAAATCAGATTAATATGTATCAATAGTGAAACATTTGTTGTCATAATTTGTCAACTCAAACTCAAACGTAATAATCAGGAGTAAAATATATTTACGCAATTAACTACATCACCACAATGTTTCAGGACTGTCTTCTAACTGTAATGTTTTCCATGGTTATGAAGGAAGACCCATGCAGACACAAGAAGATCAATTTCACTCAAATTATATTCAACGTTTCCTTTATTCAGTGTTTGCTTTCTTGAGAGATCGAGTTGCTTCTTCTTCTCAATGACAAGATTACATGCATACAGCTTTACTGTGAAAATCATGTTCAAATAACTGTGTGAAAACCATGCAAAAAGTGCCCTTTTCACATGGTTTTCGTTCTGTTTTCTAATGTCCTTACGTCAGAGGTAATCTCTTCCTGTTCTAGTCTAGTCTCCCTGTGCTTGTAAATCGTATATAGCTGCTGTCGCTTGTAACTCTCTCTCTCGTCGGATTCGCTGTCTCGCCTGGACCTAGGCATAGAGCTCTGGCTATCATGGACATATGAATCCCTTTGCCATCTCTCCCTATCTACGGACCAGAGCGTAGCACAAATACATCCAACTTCATGTAGACTCGTGTCTTGTCCCCTGTGTGACCGCCGAGCTCTATACGTTTCACATGATTTTCAAATTGTTTTTACACTTTTTT
Organism: Calvadosia cruxmelitensis; assembly: GCA_900245855.1. Lineage (NCBI taxonomy): Eukaryota > Metazoa > Cnidaria > Staurozoa > Stauromedusae > Kishinouyeidae > Calvadosia > Calvadosia cruxmelitensis. The sequence goes on along the minus strand of OFHS01004355.1, from coordinate 5,197 downwards.
GGATTCATAGTGCTATAAACTGCACCCTAATGTTAACAGATTTTATGAAAGCGAAAGAGAACAAAATGTGTAATAGAACATAAACAGATCTAAGCATTTCACCTGAAAGTCCTTCGAATGAGCCAATGGTCATTCGTTGCCTGCTGTCATCCCTGCAGAATTTGTAGTACCAATCCAAAACAACATATAGTTATAGCATTGCGAATGAATTTTCATCTGTCATGAATCTGCCTTTTCAAAGACTTGACCTTGATTCCTTTTGCTTTTACAGGCCAGGAGAAGTACGTCAGTGCATCTGTAGTGGTGGCTCAGAACCTCAGTCAACTGATGGAGTTTAATGACACTCAAACTGAGTATGGCTTGCTAAACTCCTGATTATTATTAAATCTTCTAGATTTTTATTTTAATCATGAACAGTACAGCAGAATATTTTTTACAATTAATACACTACAGTGAAACCTCGTTAATATCACAATGATTTTCAACTCAAAAATCGTGATAATAAGCAGGTTGTGATATTAATCAGGTTAAAATAGTTGATTTTGACAGAGCTTGATTATCAAAGTGAAGTGATATTAAGCGGGTTGTGATATTAACCGAGGTGATATTAACGGGGCTACACTGTATATATAGCTTTGACTGAATCAGTTTCTTTCAACTTTCAGAGATATGCTAACTTCAAACAGCTACAGCAACACCAACCACAATAATACTACCCAGAACGGCACAGCATTCATCAATACATACATTGTCAGTGTCTCCCTAGAGCCGAAACCAAGGTCTCCATTTGGGGAACCAGTCGAATTATCCATGGGACATCTGGTGGTAAATATACTCAGCAATGAAATCACTCTATATATGTACATCTTTTTATAATTTTATATATACAGTCAACTCCGCCAATAACGGTTCCGCCATTACCGGAATTTCATCAATAGCGGTGAATTTTTGAAGTCCCAATGATTGTTACTGTCTGCCTTTGCTAAATATATCCGCCAATACCGGTGTCGCCAATAACAGTTTTTCGTCTATTTCGGTTTTTCATTCTGGCCCCAGATGACAACTAATTCGCAATTTTTGGTTTTTGAGTCCTTCCAAATCAGTTTGCATGATATTGATTCAGCTTCGAGGTCATAAACGCGTATTCTGTCATCTCCTTGTACATGGACAGTCATGCTTCTGTTTCAGAAAGCAGAAGAATGAGGCTGATGGCATTACAGGGCGATGTTGAGTCCGTGGCTCATTCATCTCTCCGACAGACAACCATTACGTAGTATATCAATCGTAACTAACAATTGCGCAAAAATTATCTGTAATGTGTTACCTGATTTCTGCTGTGATTTATTACAATAAAACAAAGGATCACGTCATTTTCATTGTTTGTCTATACCGGATTTCGCCAATAACGGCTTAACCTCTGTCCTGCTCGTAAAACTATTTGAATGAAGACTTGAAGTCGCTTCATCAATTGCTGATTGGTTGCTTGCTAAGGACTAACTATCTTATTGGTTATGTGTTGCTACTTTTGACATGTTTCGAAAACGTGTATACAGGTCAATAGCAGGACAAGGGTTAATTTGGACAGTCCCCAGCGCACCGTTATTGGCGGAGTTGACTGTATACCAAAGGCGAAACAATCAAACCCGCTAGTCTACTGTATCATAACGTTGATGATTTGTCTGTGTTTCATGTGACTTTGTCAGATGCAGCAGACCCTGATTGATTGCATGATTTATGTAATAATTTTTTCGTTCAATAATGTTAATTGTATCTTAACCCTTGTCTTTCTATTGACGTGTATACATGTTTTCAAAACAATTCAAAAGTAGCAACATATAACCAATCAATAAAGCGACTACAAGTCTTCATTTAACTAGTTTTATGAGCAGAACAAGGATTAATATCAATGATTGGTCATGTCTAAGTAGCATCCATTGGCCGACAGTATGAGTGTTCTACTACCGTAATATGTTTTGTTAAACTTCCTTTGATTCTTACCATGGCAGGTGGGTTCATTATTATTTTACAAAGAACAGCTTTTGTGTCTTTGACATCTTCAACAATGCCACCCTCAATGTGAGCAATATTTAATTTGTTCTAGGATATCAGTCCAGGCGGCACCATCGCCCAGTGTGCTTTCTGGAATGAAACAACCAGGTAACAATTAATTAACTGTATTTAGCCATATGGATTACCATTATAACGAAGCATCTATCCACTGAACCATATCGTCATACTAAAATACTATAATACAGTCAAACCTGTATTATTAGCCATCTCTAGAGAGCAGCCACCTGTGTATAAAGGCCACTCTTCATAACCTTAAAATGATACTTTCTATAACCTGGACAGAAATGCCACCTGTCTATAAAGGTCATTCTCCTCAGGTCCCAAAGGTGACCATTATAGACAGGTTTCACTGTAATATAATGTGATGCTTCAATTTCATTTCTTGATGATATTATGTTTATCTTCCCGTGATTTTCCGTTGTTGATCTTTCGTAATGATCTGTTGTCTTTTAGTGGCTGGTCAAGTGATGGGCTTTTCACAAAGAGTGTAGCTAATGACCTGACAGTCTGTCAGACCAATCATTTTACAAGTTTTGCTGTCATCATGATGACACGTCATGTTCCTATATCAGTAAGTCATCTGTCAGTATGTCGGTCTAATCAACAATGGATCCCCTTCCGCTATTTTCATACATAAATGTTCTGCGCAAGTGCATCGCAGCTAATCTTAAGGTGTCGTCTAATCAGCTAAGACGCTTGACTCCAGAGCCAGAATATGCGTGAGCAATCACTTGTACCTGTATTTGCATAATATGTTAAATATACAAACAATACGCATGTAGAGAGCACATAGCTGTAGAGAGCACATAGCTGTATGTAGAGAGCATATACGCATGTAGCTGTATACAGAGGTATAGAGCAACTACCTGTGTTGAGAGACCACTTTCCATTGGTCCCTTGAAGGTTCAAACAACCTGCCTTAAGAAATAATTCGTTCTTAGAGACCATCTTCAAATAGATTCTTGAAGGTTAAAAAAATACAATTTATTTGTACCAAGCAACTACCAATGTTAGCAGAGCTATAAGTTTGACATAATTTTTATATTCTCTGTTCATGTAATTGATTATGGTAGCTTCCCACCGTATTGCAGATCATTCAATGCATCTGTTGATTATTTACGAATAGGTTGATCATTCCCTTGCGTTGAGTGCAATCTCATTAATTGGCATCAGCATCAGCTTGATCAGTTTGGTGTTGGCATTCAGTGTGTTCATCAATTGCAGGTCAGTCAATTACTGGGTTTCCATGATGTGCAACAGCTGTTTACTACAGGCTCTACAGCCAGGTCAACATGGCTATGCCAATAGGCGTTTTGTTCATGAGGTGCTAGGAAGTAGGGATGGAACGAACTTCGAATTTAAATTCGGTTTTCCCAAACTTTGGTAATAATATTCGAAATACAAAAACAAAGTTGAAAAATCGGCTTTGAAAATTTTTTTTTAATACAGAACTTGAGATTTTATATGTCAAACCAATGCCGAAACAAAGTTCCAATAGAATCTGCAGGCCTATGCTACTGGGAATTTGCCTTTGAATTGAGCATGCACGCTTTAAAATGGCAGCAGTTTTATGAGTTAAGTTCGTTTTTGAAGTCGATTGTCGTTTGCGAAATTGCTTTTGTGTGGTTTTCGTCCATGTGTTGCACATAAACTTGTTTTTTTTCTCGGAGAATTGTTCTCTTGAAGGAAATTAAAATGATTCGAATTCATTTTTCCGAATTTTAACTTTTGAAATTCGAAATTGAAATCGAAAATTTCTAATGCTGGACTTCGCCCCATCTCTACTCAAAAGTTCTGAGATTTGGTTAAGGATGCCGGGACTAATTACTATTGCTATATTATTTGCCATTTGTACCTTGTTGCCATCGCTTGCATGTCACAGTTGGAACAAAAGACTCAAATGATTGAATTTAATGGAAAGCATATCATTAGAGTGCTTTGGTCTGACCTTGAAGGTGCTGAAATGGGAGCACTGAGGTCTGTAAAGAAGCTGATGGGATTCAGGATGTTTCCCGAGGATAACAGACAGTGGATTAAACTGAAAAAGGACTTATCATAATTGTATGATTTTTATACTATTATAATAGCAGAGCAGAATATCACCAAAAAGAAAGTAAGTGCTTTGGCAGCCTCTGTTTTGTTTTTAATCATATACCAAATTTTCCTGTCAGTGCATCATTTAAACAGTTTCCGTTCCTTTGCGAGAAAAGTTGAACCCTGAAGATAATTGCATTCCGCCAGTGAAACAATTCAATGTTAGTCAACCCAACACTGCATGGTGTTATGGCGTCAATGACGTGTGACCGTCATCTTTTGTGTTTGTTCGGACACACATATCCTCTGCTATTCGCTTGTACGCAGCTCCCACCAAACCAAGCACCAATGCCAAAACAACTTATCTATGGTGATGAGTTTAACTTCTTTATGCTGTCCTCTTTTGTTTTACTCTCGACTGCATGCTTCTCTCTTGGAATAAATGTCGATGTTCCAACTAGTATGTGTGTTCACTTCTCGCTCGCTAATGCATGATACTCTTTCCTGTTAGATCATTGCAATCAACACGCAACACAATCCACAAGAATCTCGTTGCCTCGCTTGGTCTATCCTATGTCTTCTTCATAGTTGGTATCACACGCACGGAAGACAAGGTAGCGTACAAACTCCGTTCAATGTCTTATATACATGTTTTGCTGATAGTTTGGATTTAATCAAGTTTATGCCTTCATTCGTTTGAATTTTGCCATCAAGTACAGTCCATATACTTTGTATTGTGGCATGCTATTGAGATATCTTTACTCGTGGTACAGACAGCTTGAGCTAACTATGTTGTGATTTTCAATGTCTGCAATGTTCTTCTTTCAACGGAAAAGCCTGTGTCATGTTTTGAGTTCGCAAATGATCAATCAGAATTATCGAATCGAATTGAAAACTGAAAAAGTAAATTCACTTTAAAATTAAATTTCAGAAAGAAACTTGAAAACGTTACACTTTACTTTTTGTGCAAAGTAACTAGTTACTTGTAAAGTTTCATAATAAAGTAGCTCTTCAAGTCATTAGTTAGATTTCATCCCTGCTTGAAGGATACAATTTACAACTGCCCACTTTCAACGTCTTCTTTGATTGATTG
>OFHS01004354.1:0-11923 GCA_900245855.1 Calvadosia cruxmelitensis | reverse complement strand
TAAATCATCATTATGATCATTAATAATAATTAGTCATAACTATAATAATCATAACCATCATCAATTGTCAATTGATGTGTATTAACTAGTTTACCTCGACTGCATCATGGCACAGATGGCAACAATCTTCACCAACCAAAACAACATCTAAACAGTCTTGGGATGGTTCCTGCTTCTTGTCTTTCTTGCTGTTAACTGTCGTTCTGATTGGTCCATACGCCATCGGCATGTGCTTAGGTGGCTGGGAGGTAATCGGCAAGTTCCGTGTGTAGTCCTGCTTGAGCCACTGAATGGTAAGCGGAAGGCGTTTCCATGGTGCTGTGTTCAACATCTGCGATAAAACTCGCAGACAATAATCGAGTCCTTTTTCTTTGGCTGTCTTTTTTGTCACATGCTTAAGACGACGTGATTTCTGAGGATTTTGCAAGGCCCATTCAAACTAAGGGTGTTGAAACAATAGCAAAGTAGATTGACGAAAGGCAGTAATGAAGCACCTCTTACTAATTGGACCAGGCTACAATAATGATAATAATATACAGTGGAATCTGCCTAATTGGAAGACCTGTACTTCGAACTATGATCTCGTGTATTTGTCTGCTGTCTATTGCTCATTGAAAGACAATTGTTTTCCTATTATTCCTAATTTGAAGTTCGTATAATTCGAAGGCTCTTTTCAGGTCCCTTCACACTTCGAATTAAGCGCATTCCACTGTAGGCGTTCCTCTACATAAAGAGGCAGTCCCTCTTCCTCTTAATGGTCTACATGCCAACTCAGAAGTTACATTGTTGTCAGCGGAATAAACTAGTACTGAGAACTTTGGAGAGGACTAAAAGGATGGTGCCACTNTTGCTGAAATGGGACTTTGGCAGTCTCGTCAAGCATTTACGTCATAACTCAGACAGCAAATCAGCGCACTTCGTCAGTGGCTATAAATTTCTTGTATTTCGTAATGTCATTCTATTGCAATATGTACCCTCCAGCCTTCGGACGGGCTGGATACCTTCCATCATATCTACTACAATTCTATATACTCAATGTTTACTTGCCTCTGTCCACGATTAACGTCTCAACATACAAACTCTACAGGACTGCATTTCCAAATCAATTCAAAGATCCCTAATATGGTCGATCTGTTGAGAGCCATACATGACACGTGGGGTTTCAGATTTCAGTCTTGTGTTAACAACTACAATAGACAGTAGTTCTAAGTACTCCAGTTCTATTATAGGGCCCAGCTCTTTCAGGTAGGTATATGCAAGGTGGGTATATGGAGTTATTACAATGAAACCTGTTTATAACGGTCACCTTTGGGACCTGGGAAAATGACCTTTATAGACAGGTGGCCTTTCTGTCCAGGTTGATTTCTATAGAAAGTGTCATTTGGGGGTTTTGAAGAGTGGCCTTTATACAAAGGTGGCTGTTCTAGATAGGTTGCCGCTAACACAGGTTTGACTGTAGCGGAATGACAACTATGTCAGAGGCAGAGGGATCCTGTGAAAGGTACTGTCATTCATTGATAGGTCTATTATATTTTTCTTCATGTATTTACATTTTTACATACATTAGGCCTACACTGAAACACCAACCTGCAGAGCGGCAATATCGCTTGGGAAGCCATGCACAATGAGCACCATTTCCCTGTCAAAATCATGGACAAATAGATAGCTCAGATAAATTATGTCACATAATGATCAGTGCACAGAAATACCAACAAAAAGCTGCGATTTATGACTAAGCATGCTGGCCTGCTGGGCCAATTATTGGATTTCATAATAAATGATGATAATGATGGTGATGATGAATTGATGATGATAGGCCTATATATCAGATGATATATATGTATTTGAAATACAAACATCTAAATTTCCAAATACAGTAATACACGCATAGAAGGCGCATTAAGTGCACTTATACAAGCTATAGGCCTACTAATCCGCATCAGAATACAGAACAAGTAGGTATCATGTCTGATAAATTCAAGTTACAATTTTAGCGAACTGAATTTGTTTTTATATTGCACGTGATTCTATGATTAGAGTTGCAATCTGGATGCCAAGTAACGGGGAACTTTCAAAGATCGGGGAAGCGGGGAGGACCGGGGACCGGGGAACGGGGGCAAAACATTTTCTTTGCATTATTCTTAGTCTATTGATGGTGATGAATTAATGATGATCGGCTAATTAGCTGCTAATATAATTAATGAGCCTGCAGCAATGTAGGCCTACTAATTTTGCGAGAGTACAAGACAGAAGACACACGCATCAGACACACGCATCAATGTATCAGGTATATCTAATCCCCATAAAAATACAACAAAATAAACAAATTACTTTCTTTTCTCTTACCACGGTCCTTTTCCGCTTGTTTTCGCAGCGCCGCCTTTCTTCGCTCCAGCATTATGTTGAATCTCCCTCCGATTTGGATTCACAGTGAAACCAATGTACGTTTTTCCAGGATACTTTGGGTTCATCGAGTACAACAGATAGACTCCATAGAAGGAACTCTTGCTTGATGAAGATCTTTCAGACGACATCACATTGCAGGAATAAGGCAAAATGTGATCCACGAAGTCAAATTTTTGCAATGTTGTGTGACTTGTTTTTGCTTGTGAGTTGTGGAAGTTTTGAATTTCGGAACAAATCTTGGAACGAGGCTGAATGAAATCAGTAAACGAGACAGAATTCTTTCCAAAATGGCAGCTTTGTAGAGGTAAGTTTTGCTGGGGATGTTCTTCGATCTCTTATTGTTCTGACCACTGGCCAGTGATTGTGCGTATGGAATGTGATTTCTGTGAACTAGCCTGCTAATATAACAATATTAAAGTTGAAGTACCACTTGCATGTACCAATCTCAATGGCCACTAGTTTGCAGTGTTCATAGGCCTAAAGCCCTAAATATTCAATGGAGATTGGAGACTTCATTGTGAAGTGCTTTCCATTTTTCCAAGCAGCGCCCTTCTCTTTCTTATGTAGTTATCATTTGGAAACTGGAACCCGGTAGATAAAACGGCAAGCTCCTAGTCAAGGACGGCCTGCAAGGATAATATAAGTCTACTCTTTGCGTAGGCCTAAACAGTAAATAGAATAGGCCTAATAATAATCCATGTGGGCTGACGTAGCTAGACTAGACACGCTTAACGCGATGTACCAATGTTGGTAATCAGTTGACTACCCAAAATAAAAGCATTCACGAAGCTAAAAATCAGGGCCACAAATTAATTTGGAAATGCTTTCTCGGGGGCACAGATGCCCAAGCAGCCCAACTTTGCAGGCTCAGAGCTTTAAGTCAAAGCAGTCCGAAGCAGACACCAGCAGCCCCTATGTCCGTTGAAAGGAATTATTGGACTGAAAGATCTTACACCAGATTTTGCGCCAGAATCTTTGTTGACAGCAAATGTCGGTTTACAGTGAGAAACTGTGAGATTCATGCTTGATTAATCCACCATAGTGTAACATACTTGTAGTCCATTCAGGAGCGGGAACACTCAAAGGGCAAGAAATTCTAAGGGCCTGTTTACATGATGAGGGCCTGCCCTGTTGACACCGTGGCGAGCTACTGTTGTCAACCGTTTACGTATGAATTTCCTGTCCATCTGGCTCTGTTACAGACCGGGAATTCTTGCCAAACTGGTCTCTGTTTCATCAACACAGGGGTGTTCTCTACAGTTTTGACATAATTGGAAGCACGTCTTTCTGGTCTGCACAAGCTCTGATTGCCCTTTTATTTTTCTGCTGGTGCATTTTATAAATCCTTTTACTGAATAAGACAATCAGAATAGTTAGTCACCTTTAATTTTATACTGCATTATTTTGCCACTCAATCAAAACTGTTTGCTTTGAATTCCATAATGTGTAATGATTATGAAAATCAAAAACTAGGTACAATATTGAGTTTTCGTCAAAGCACACAAGACAAGGAATTATCCATTGGCACCAAATGTCCAATTTATGGTAAGCTTCCACTTCAACTGCCCGGCTAACCCGACTGCCATCGTTCACATGGCAGTTTTTCATCTCACCCTGGTGATATCCCACCTCACTGGGCTGAGCCGACAATCAATGTGATATAATTGCAGGCAACGATTTCACTCTAAGGTGTCACCCTGTTTAGCCTGACTGGTCCACCTCATGTATACAGGCCCTAATTCAGTTCATCGTGGTTAATACCTAACCTTCAGAGCATCTAAAATGTGTGATACTAAGAGAGTTCAGACATTATGTGAGGTAACCTAGCAACCCCGTTATGGCAAATATGCTCATCCAACTATAGTGCATGATTTGGTCGGGTGTTAAATACCAACCTGCCAACTTGCCAAATCGCTTTATAATTATCATAAACAATGCACATTGCAGGCCTTGGTAGCCTCTGCCCCAAAATCCCCTTTCGAGCAGTTATGTCATCAGATGCCCTTCAAACATAGGCAAACAAATAGACACACAACACAACATCTGACAGAACAATGCAGCAACTTAGATAGGTGGTGCTAATGACGCATGCCAACTATAGTAGGCGGATATGTCATAGGCGTCATAGGTTGAAGTCAACTTGTTCAAATCTGACGCAAGTAATATCACTGTTTTGTGTTCATGCTAGAAGGTTTCTCTTCCTTGTAGTGCTTGGCACCTCTGCTTGTGGCATGATGGCATCAAAACGGAGCCACAGTGGCGATGCCCCATCTGGAGAGCAGGGTGAACCAAGCAGCAAAAGAACATTTGTCGCCATTCCACCTGTCAACCTGGGACCAATTTCGACTGAGGTTAGTTTTTGCTTGTAACATTTTTCATAGATAATATCCCGAGGTAGAGCAACTATTGGTAGTCTGTAGTTTTTTAGTTCAAATTTGATTTATTTGTCAGAATATGTAGACCCAAGTGGGACTGTGAGGTAAGCACAGGAAAGTAATAATATTTACACTATATGTGTAGCCTCATAACATTTGCAAAACTTACATAACTTAGTTTCATTTAAACACCGCTTGCACAAATACAAAGAATCTTCGTTTTGGTTCATCTTGTGATATTGCTTGGAATTAGCAATTACCGTGCGTTTGTTTTATAGGAGGAACTTGACATCAAAGTGTTGAAATTTCAAAATGCGAAGCTGTACTCCAGATTGCAAGAGCGAAAAGCCCAAGAGGAAGAGTCTAATGCAAGGATTCTTGAGCTGGAACGCCTGCGCTCAAACGACCAGACCATCATATCTGTATTGAACAGGGCGTGGAACCAGGTATATAAATGCCTCGAGATTGCATCGACAAAGCTTGCTGAGACCCTGGTTGATCGTGTCTTTTGAGTTTTAACCGTAATTATACGTTTTGTCTTCTGTTTTTTCGCTTTGCAGCTTGATGAAGATGTCTGTGTTCTCCTGCAACGGTTTGAAGAGATTGAAGAGGATAAAGAAGAATACAAGGGTTAGGAACTACTTTAATTTATCAAACATTAATTCTCGGATAAAAGTAGCAATGTGACCAAAGTTACTAACTGAACATGAAGTCAACTGGTTAATATGCCAGTCAGTTTTTAGGAGTTCCTAGTGGACATGTTGTCAGGATATGTTATTTTCAGAGCTGTAACAATTACTTTTAAAAAGTAACTAATTACAATTACAAGTTACATCTCCAAAAAGTAATTAATTACAGTTACAAATTACTTTATCCGAAAGTAACGAATTACAATTACAAAATACTTTATTTCAAAAGTAATTGTTACAAGTTACTTTTAAAGTTACTTTTATGTTTATATTGTTCTACAGGCCTAATGTGTATTACTATGTTATAATTAATAATAGTTCCTTTATACCCTAACCCTTACTATGTTATACAGCACATTGTACACAGATGCCTCAACATAGCCATCACCAATATCGTTTTCGGCCTCCGCGACAACTGTAGAATCACGTAGTTCTTCGAGAAAAGACTCCATACCCCGCAACGTGCAACAGAAATTCGAAAAGGAAAGGAGTGACGCTTGAACTCAGAGTTGCAATCGACAAACGGAAAATAATACCGCAAAAGGCACAGATGGCCGTATGATCACAAGTATCCAATTTCATACCTTTCATAAAAATTGTATTGCAGAGTCTGACCTGACTCAGGTCTCTTGAAGGCCTGGCGTAGGATAAAACACATGTGGATTAACACATGGTCCGGTGTGCTGTCGAGTGCCCCCAATCAGCAACAAAGCTCCCTGTTGAGCAACCTGCGCAGGGGCAATATTCTCTGAAGATCACCATTTGTAAGGATACGATATTTGTAAAGTAACTTGTAATGGAGGTCAACCTTAAAAGTAACGATTAAAAATTACAGCCAGTATTTGTAACGAATTACCGCTACAGTTACTTTGATGTAAAAGTAACGATTACAGTTACAAATTACTCAAAAAAGTAACGATTACATGTAATTAGTTACTTGTAACGAATTACGTTACAGCTCTGGTTATTTTTGTTAGGATATCTGTACCATTGCACAACAGTTTTCCAAATATCTAGAGCCGATTGTCTCAAAGTCGTGAATCCCTTTACATACAGTCAAACTTGTGTTAGCGGCCACCTTAATCAAGACATGCTAGGCTTACAGCTGACCTCCCGCCAGAAGTACTACAAATGATTGCCGACTCTACTAGTATAGACCCTGCTCTATGCTGCCTTCCTGCTTGGTCTTCTTGTTATCTAACGGACATATCAAATTACAGCGACGAATCTTACATTGGCCTGCAAAATTAATAACCCATTGCAAGAAATACGATCGAATGAGAAACTTGCTTGTCGATCTTGACTGGATGACTTTACATCAACCAATCACTTACCAAACAGCCATGATGTCCCATCAAGCCAGCAATCGAAACACCAACAGTTATCTAAGCGAACTTTTTGACAACACAGATCAAACATACAACACCTGCACTGCAACTGGTACAATCTTCACAATCCCTCCACACCATAGGCCTACTGATCGCGGAAAGAGAAGATTCGGTTGTTCTGGAGCAACTGCTTTAACACAACTTTCACCACCTGTACACGTTTGACAAGTATAAATTTAGCAACAAATTGAAATCAGCAATCAAATCTACCAATATAGAACGTTAAATTAAATCACTAGCAACATGTTAAAAATACGATAGATATCAAGAAATGGCTACTTCTTGTTCTATAAATAATGCTTATAGAATTGTTTGAAATGTAAAATCTATCCTGTACTATCGTCTATGTATCTTTAGTAAACTCATCTTCATGCTACACTGCAAGACTGCAATAGACATTCAGTTGTGGAGTGGAGTGTAGGTTTGATTTCTGAAGCAATTAAGTTCATCAATTCATGGATAATGCCGTGATGTTAACCATTATTTTTTTTCATTTCAGCTGTCGGAGAAACAACAGCTGCATTCCTGGAACGTTTGTCAAACAGAACGACTAAAAGCATGCAAGAAGAGACAGAAATCCGACAGTCACATTCCAATACCATCATCTCACGCCTTGTAACATATGTGGATCGCACCGTTTCAAGGAGTAGGGCTGTCACTCAGCTGTTATGTAACACTGCTGCCTGTTCATCCACCCAAGAGAAAAGAGAAGACAATGGACCTGAAATCAAGGAAGAAATGAAAGATCCTAACATGGAAAGTAAATCTCAATCACCGAGAGAAACTGAGGCAAAAGGTAAGGGCTCTCTGTCTGTCTGTCTGTCTGTCTGTCTTCTTGTTTCTGTCTGTAGTTTAAATTCAAACATTTTTGTTTTGTTGCCGATAAGTTATGGTCATTACAAGAGGTAAAATAAGATCAGATTTTTCAAAATTGATGAATCAGCATTCGCAATTGCTTAATTATCATTCCAAACATTGAAATCAGCCTGAAATATTTCCAATGCCATGTTTAGATGTGCAATTCAAGGTTGCCAAATTGCAAGTCGATGATTCGGCGCAAGGGAAATAGAATCGATAACACAGCGAGTGGCTCCTTGCAAACAACTTTGAGCTCGGTAGTTTTTTTCCACGCGCTGTGCAGTATATATGTGCAATACATGATCTATAAATTACTGGTAACACTTGACATTGGCAGTTTGGCACGTCAAACACACAATGCATGCAAGCCCCAGTCGCGACTACACACTTGATAGCTTAGGAAAAGTCATTGTGCTTAACCTTTGTCCTGCTAACAAAACTAGTTAAATGAAGACTTGACATCGCTTTATTGATTGCTCATTGGCTGATTGCCAGAGACTAACATTCTAATTGGTTATATGTTGCTACTTTTGACTTGTTTCAAAAACGTGTATATACGTCAATAGCAGGACATGAGTTAATATGGTAACCATATAAGCCTATGGTTTGACTTCTTTTAGGCCCTCGACAAGTAAAACCATTTAGGACTCAACAATTATACATGAGTGATGGCTTGGCCAGGAGTCACACCCGGGATGCCTAACTGGCACCCATGTATACTAGGGACTAAACCACGCCAACCCCCTGCGTGACACCACCGATATACCAGAAACATGGCTAATTGGCTGTCTACCAATCGGATCATGTACAAATTAGACAAAATGTTATGCTGTGTTGCATTCTGTCGTAGTATTGTATTCAATTGTATTGTATTGTATTGTATTGTGTTGTATTGTATTGTATTGTATTGTATTGTATTGCATTGTATTGTATTGTACACTTCCTTCTCTATTTCAAGGTCTGGTTGTCGATATCGATGCAATTGAGTTGGCAATCAGAGATGAGAATGCCACTGTGAAAGAAGAAAATCGGCGCCTTCACGCCCTCAACACATCATTGCATGACAAGCACAACGCAATGTCATCAGAGGTAACAATAATGTCACATTTGAAATTGCCCTTATTGACTTACTAATTGATATAAATAATTCGATACTTGTAGTTTTCTTCCAAATTGAACTTTGTATATTTCAATACTTACCAAGTTCAACATAATTATATTCGGTTTGAACTCAACTGCCGTTGATACAATCAGATTGGTTTCAGGCAGAAGTATGTTGAACAGAATACAGCTCAACCCACTTAAGGGCAACTCAGTTAAATGCAAAACCCACATTTTTACAACTGGTGGCTAAACGTGCTGACTTTATCATATAGAAATATTCGTAAAATAGTCGAATGAGTTTGATTTGAATGTATTTAGAACTGCTTTTATGTAAAAGAATTTAAAGCCAAATTCAGTTCAATACTGCTTACATGTAAATTATTTGCAAATTTTGGCTGCTTTGATTTGCTGCGTGTCGTCTGATTTCCAAACGTTTCAACACAAATATATTTGTTTTTACAAACTACAATAAACTTATAATTTATCGTTTTATCAAGAAATTTGTGGAACACTATCAAGGATCATTATTTTGTCAATCACATACTATAACCAAAAATGAAAGATGTCTAATCAATATTAACGTACTCCATACTGTCCATTGTTTTGAGTAGTTCTGAAGTTTGATATTCAAAGCCGCTTATATTCAAAGAAATTGGTGACAACTTTGAGTTGCACTCAAGCGAGCTACACGGTAGCCATACTTGTCAGCTCAAATCATGCAGTAGTTGTATGGTCTCTGTTCCTATAGAAACCAAGTTGCGCAATGTTCATTTTAAATGCATTATGTTATTATATTCCATTACTGATAAGTTCATTTAGTTTGTATGAGTTACCTCTTATTTTTTATTGTTGCACTTATCAATGCTCATTGAGTTGATTTATAATAGTCGGTTTAAGCTTCACAGTAATATTGAATTATAGACTGACTATTGCTCTATAACCAAAGTGCTCCTTGCTCTCACAGTTTTCCGAGCTCAACGATAAACATGCCATGGCGCAGAAGGAATTGTCAGAATTGACGACAAAATCACAAGACACGGAATATGATCTCCAGAAAGCTCATCATCAAGTCCAGAAATTAATCAATCGGTTGAATGAGATTCAAGAACGCGGTCTGCTAGATCTGCCTAATGCAGCAGCCAACGTCAAAGGGATGCCGCTTGCAAGTGCAGCAGGGGTTCTCCCTCAAGGTGCCGGCGCTTCTCAGGTTTGTTCTGTAATTTAAGTGACAGTATTATTTTCTGCAGGCCCCTGACAGTCTTACATCTACAACTCAGGGTTTGTAAAGCATTCAACGATTGGAATCAAGTATAGAAGCAGATAGGTTGTAACTTAAATTGAATTTCTATATGGGGAAATTCGTGATTTTTAGAACATCAAGTTAATATCTGGTAGAGCAGAAAACTCTCTTTTTATCAAAGAGTTGGAGTAAAATTATTTGTACTTCCTTTCAATGGAGATATCAGATGATCTTGAAAATATTCAAAATTAAATCTGAAAGGGAAGAATTCAAATTCATTGAAGATGATCATTATGATCAAAGATAAACATGTTTAATAAATTCTTTTTGATGACAGTTTCAGACAGGCTGCGCCACGGCGGGTGCTTGTGATCTACCAGTATGCGTTAAGATGTGTCATCATCATCATCATCATCATCGTCTTTATTTAGGGAGGCTATCCTGATAAGCTTTCGCTTGTCAGTGGGTGTGTTGCCTTTACCTGCAATGTTTTCTTTCACCCCAGGATGATGACCGAAAGGCAGAAATTGACGAACTCAAAGAATTGACTGAGACACGACTCGTCGAGCTAGAGAAGTTACAAGAACTGTACAAAGCTAGTGTAAAGGAGAGTGAACAGTTGAGAATTGAGGTGTGTTTCTTTGAGCATTTAATTAAATCCATACATTGCATTGTCTTTCGTTGTAAATTTCAGCTGCCCCAATAACGACTTAATCATGCGAATTGATTTATTTGTAATCTTTACATAATCCCTGTGTCAAAGGGCTGTTAGAAAACTTAGTTGCTTAGATGTCTTTTGTGTATTATATATCTGACTGTGCGGGACATTTAGCTCTAAAGTATGTTAATGTTTATTTTAAAATGAAATTAAACATCTCAATAACCTTGTAAATGCGCTATTTCTTGCATAAATTGTTTTTGTAACATGAATATGCTTGACTGTAACGATATGTTGTATAGCATTTACTGGATCTTGTTAATATTGTTGTATGTTTTGAAATGTTACGGGCCCCAGGGAAGACAAACTTTCTAGGTTGTTGGGTCACTCTTTGAAAATATATTGATGATGATGATGATGATGATGAAAGTAAATTGACCAAGTGCAGTATCGATGCATTTTTGTACTAATGCTAATTGACCTCTGCCACATGGGACGACACAACAAATTTGCTTTGTTGGATGTGCGGTCAACTGTGCTCTATTCTGTGATGATCCATTTCAAAGGTTGTATTTTGCAGTTGAAGTTGTCGATTTCAACTGCTTAAATCCCCAGATGCATCAGAACTGCACTTGGCCAATACCATACACATCA
This sequence comes from Calvadosia cruxmelitensis, assembly GCA_900245855.1. NCBI lineage: Eukaryota > Metazoa > Cnidaria > Staurozoa > Stauromedusae > Kishinouyeidae > Calvadosia > Calvadosia cruxmelitensis. The sequence continues at coordinate 551 of OFHS01004354.1, read as the reverse complement.
TTAACTACATATAATATCAATAATTATAATACGTAAAACTAAACCTGGCTAGGCTATTTACAAATTAAAAATCTCTTCCAATGAAACGGTTGAGGGAATTGTGCCTAAGACACATGCAGTGTTTCCCCGTTGAAGCGCCATGCTGATTCGCTGAAAAAGGTAGGCTCTCGATTGCTTCACTGCGGCAGCTTTGATGAATTTGTTGACCTTGGCCAATTGAAGTTTGCAAATGGACCAAGCGCAGTCCCAATGTATGACGGGATACACTTGTTTTTAGGCACGTGGTTTTGAGCTGAAATCTACAATTTTGACAGCCAGAAACAATTCCTGAAATTGACCATCATTGACAAGAGTACGGCTGATTGTGTTGCAAACAAAGCATTTTCCTGGCGTCTTCACCCCTGGCAGAGGCCAACTCACTTATATACCGACATGCATTGAAACTGCGCTTGGCGAATTGAAATACAGTATGTAGTTTAAAGTGCTCATAAACCCCAGAACTTTTATTGGTTGTATTGATAGAGCTAGTCTTCCTGGCAAAGAATCCCTTT
>OFHS01004353.1:0-14252 GCA_900245855.1 Calvadosia cruxmelitensis | reverse complement strand
TAAGCCTGTAGGATGCCTATCCAACACAGGCGCTACACTTAGGAAACTAAGAGTCACCAGGTTGTAATAGAACGAAACTATGTATTGATCATTTTCAACATATGTATTTTAACCTTTATTTTAAGAACCAGACACAAATTGCAATATTTTACATTCATAAATTATTGCTAAATAATGTAAGTAGACATCTGTCAAGTATATGAATTACTGCTATTAAATGGCCTCAGGGGAGACAAGCTCTCAAGCTTACTAAGCCACCAGCTGGACATAAATTGATTGATTGATAAATAAATAATAAATTGATTAATAAATAATTGATCAATAATTTGATTTTCAGGAAGTTTGAAGTATTCGAATTAAACGAACTTCGAGATATCCGACTTACAACATGGCGTCTTTTTGCTAAAATGTTGCACCAATTTAATACTGGTGTAAAACACGGTACACGCAATCAATTATGCAAATGTATCAGACCAGGACAGAGGTGTCAGACCAGTTTGAAGTCACGAAACCCAAAGCTTCCAATGGTGTGGATCATTTTGATTTATTTTAATTTGTTTTAAGCAATTACATGCCTTGCTGTAAAAGAATAATAAAAATAGTAACATTTATTATAGGAGATACGACGTTCAAATTTTTATCGAATTTTTTTTGTAATCAAACGGATTAATTCACAGCAACTTGCAATAAGTAAACGCTCATATTGCTGTTGTAGTTCAACTTTTACTTAAGTCACGTGAATTCAAAATCTCTCGCGGGAAATAACTGGCCAGCATCACGTGCATGTTCAATGAAATCAAGCAGGTAATCTAAAAATATCACGTGCACACGATCACGGTAGTTCATTCACGGTACCTTCTTTCCATTGTTCGTCCATACGCCTTTTCGTACGTAACCGAAAGCTCCACGTCCGAGAAATTCGTCAAGTTCAATGTTGGATTCTTGGATGAGACATTTCAATCCTTTCTTTACTTCTTTTACTTGCGTTTGTGGTTGCATCGTTGAGTCAATCGACGAAAATGATTCTGAACCGGAGAGAGGACTGCGACGTTCTGACTGCTTGCGAAACGATTTCTGCGGGAATTGAACAAATATTTGTCAAAGTTATGAATAATCAAATTGCATCTCGCACGAAAGAGTCATAGAGATTATTTATTATTTATTTTGCTGCTCCAAATCAAACAGCATTGACTAACTAGCAGAGCTAACTGATGTAAATAACAAATACTTGTCAAGTAGAATTATTCCTTGGTTTTATCCAATCACATGCAAAATGAGTAAATGACGATTGTGGGAAGATTTCACCCACGTTTCGGTCAACTCCGATTACACCCGGCCCACGTGGGAAAAGAACTGTGACGCAATGCTAGAAACATCAATAGATCGAAATTGCGGGACAAAAGCATAACGCGGAAGACGAAATTCGAGAGACAAAAGCAACGAAGCAGACTGAACACGATTCATGTCAGCATTTGAAACAGCTCAAGAAAGACGGAAACATCTGTTACAACAGTTGAGAAAACACGAAAAATCGCCTGTTGACGATCGAAATGTTTCTCGTAGTGTGAAAGATGACGGATAGACACTAGCGTGTTGAAAGTGGAGAGGGCTTTGTCTAGAATTGCCGACGTAAAATGAAAACGAAAAAAGCCGCAAAGTTAGCAACGCTTTGCTGACAGGATGAAATAAAAGAGTTGATATTTGTGTCTCCGTCTGGTAAAGGAAACTGGACGGAACAACAGATTGTTTTGGCTGACAATTACGAAACCGCTCAGAAAACCACGCGAGTACACGAAGCAATTTGCGACAAAATAGTTTCACAATAAATAACCATAAGCGTCGACGTATCATATCATCATCAAACATAAAACATAAATTATGTAGCAGGCGTCACAATATCGTATGATCTGGTTCATACTTGACGCAAAACGATTTCTAATTTTAGACTTTACGAAGCAAGCAAGAATCACGGCGAAAACATCGCAACTGTTTCGTTAAAGTCGCTGGGTGATAAACGACTAAAAAAGAACACCGAAAACTTCTTTCAAACCCGGAAAACAGATTTCATTTTCACTGTTGGCGAGACACAAGGCAAAGACGCTTTGCTGAATCATCGCAAGACGGAAAAACGTACGATGTGGCTCGATGTCGCGATTTCAGGTGCTCGAATTCAACACCAGATGTTTACGTACGCTGACCATGGAAACAAAACATTACGTTTACACAGCTGCTATGCCACGGTCTCCATTGAGAAGTGAATTTACTACAGCAGGTCGGAGAATTTTTTACTACGAACCCACACGTGACTAGCAATAGAAATCTTTAGAACTGCGCAATAAAACTAATAATCTCGTCTCCGCACTTACCCTCAGCCTTGAAATTAGAGTTCCTTTCTTCTTGACCTTTTTCAATGCTTCAAATAACCGTCGAATTTCAGGCTTAGACATACCTATATCTTCAAGATCTGTGTCTTCAACATGTACGAAATGAGACAGCCTCGTCAAATGAAGTCTATTGACAATGTCCTCCAGAAATTGTTCTAGTTGGATTTCCTGTAAGAAATCTGTTAGTTTCTGTTCCTCCATACTCATGGTGTATTCGTAGACGGGATGAAGTAATCCAGTTGATATTATTTGTTGCGTACAATCCCCAATCCAAGGTGAACTATTTTGGCTCTGACTTGGCGTCGCAAATCATTTTGGCGTTTGTTGTGATACGATTTCATTCATGCATTTGGCGGTCTTCGTTGAAAGTCACAATCATGCGCTTCTACGTAATAAGAATTCAGATAAAGATCAAAAGTAAACAAACAAACCACTTGACTTATTTTTGATCGTACTTTATTTTCTCTCATGTGTCTCTACAGCCAATGAAATAGCAGATAGTTGATATGACGTCATACTTCTCTGCATGAAGTCAAAATCAGCTTTGTTTCAAACCAAACACGCGAATTCCAGAGGAAAATTATCTGTTTCGGTTTGGTTTGAACAGACAGAAAAGTAACGCGTTTACAGGAGCCGTTATTCCGGTTATTTCCGTAGGACTTCACTAGAAAGCATTTGTAACGGAAAAATGAAACCCATGTGCTTCTTAATTTCTTTTCCTAAATTTAAACCGACTGAAACAAACAAGATTGTACAAAGTTTACATTTGTACACACGGAACTACAAATAACTACGCCGGCATTTTGCTGGCAACTGTAAATTATTACTTCAAACATTTCAGTTCTCAACAGTATGATGAATGAGTGAATGAGCTGAGACCTATCTTTGAATTAAAAAAAATCTTCTGCTTTGATTCAAGAATCAAATCGTCAACAGGAAACAGGAAATTGTATTTGGCTTTGTGAGAAAAAGATTCGGTGGTCTTTCGACTTCAAGCACGCGCACGACATGAAGGGAATTAAACACCACAATGGTCTGGCGATGTAGCAGAGTTCTACGCATTTGGTAATCCCAGTTCAATTAGGATTAACCAACTACAGTTTTTACGTTCTCATAAAATTGCCTGAAGGCTCAACTGACCTGGTTCTATGGCCTATTAAGCAGCCTGGGAAATATTTTGAAAATTCCTAATTGCTGGTTCAATTTTTGCAATTTGACGGAGATAATGGACGCAATCAATGAAACGACTTTGAAATCTTTAAAAAATTCCCCATCGTCTAGTTTCTGAGTATTTCAGTTCTTCATTCTCCTTTCTAAAATTTCTCTTTCAGAAACAATTACTGGACAATTTCCTCGCATTTTTCCTTTATGAATATTGAATTTGAACTATATCTGTCATTATTCGTTGCTATGTAGCAGTACACAACATTTGCTGCCAAGTTTTTCTGGGAACAGCCATGGTCCATCAAACAACTAGTTGTTAAGGATAGAATAAAGGGAGATCAAATCACATTATTTGCTTGACGGGAAACAATAACGTACATGGCAATTTTGAGACGACACGTGGCTACCATGGAAACACAAATTTCCCACACACGTTCATATTGAAAGCGTGCAAGACATTAGGCAGAGGCGGCAATAGAAGATTTCTAATTTAAAAATGCCTCAGAGGCACACGAAAGAAACTACATTGTAAAGTTCAACGCCATAAATAAACTTGCTGTTATTAGGAACTCGTCTACGTAGACAGCGACTAACGGGAAATTTAAAATCGTAATGAACTCAAAGGGAAAGTGAGAAAGCAACCAGATCTCGTCCAAGGACGCAACATCCGCTATATAACAAGGACGAAACATACAGTAATTTCTTTACGCTATTTTTAAATTCTTGGAAAATTTTCTCCTGCTGCATGTTTCGTAGTTACTCGACCATATAAAATTAGAGCCATTCTGTTCAATGAACATTTCTATAATCAAACAAATCAAGTATTCCAAATAAAAACTTACAAAAATCTCAATAAATCGATAAATCGTTCAAATTCAAGATGAAAATACTGCACTGCTGTTGAATAAAAATTGTAAAAATATAGCTATGGTATATTAATATGTTTTAGCTTACAGCCCAGGAAACACAAAACGTTTGTGCAACTACCAACTTTATAGAATTGTATAAATAGAATCGCTTTGATTTGGCGTGAGTCCATCTGCATTTACTGTTTTACTCTAGCAACCACTGAGTTTACAAAACTTATTTGTTTTCATGGAGCAGCTGCGAAGCTCGGTTCAAACACTTCGCGTCATCTTGGGAATAATGAATAAATTAATGTGATGATATTCCGATTAGTAATGTCAATCTTCACTATCAATTAATGAAATAAGAGAAAAAATGCGTCAGGGATTGAATTAATTTATCATTCTACCTTTGTCTTAAAACAACGGAAAAAAGTAGACAGTTTTTCGGAAACCGTTACGTTTCTTCGCTGCTATTTATTTTTGTCCTTCAAATCGAAAAGCTGGAACTTGAAATTGAAACGGGAACTCAAATTCGATGTATATCATCTTTCTAAGTACGTAATTCCAGTTTTTCCGCAAATCTTATTTTATATCTAACAAAAACAGTACAAAACGATTCTGAAAACAACAACAATTATCGCTCGTAAAGGATAATAGGATCCGAAAGCAGTGGCAGAAACGAAAAGAAAAGCAAATTTCCTTTTTATGCGCTCCTGACAAAGCAGTTCTTTTTTCTTTCATTTCTCTAAAAGCAATCTATTATTTCGATATTACAATGTACTCCCTACTTGAATAGGTCGAATTATACGGTTTACAATCGGTTTCGCACAATGAAGATGTACCAAATTCATGTTTAAGCAAGCGTTGTATCACAAGTACGCGTTTACATCTATAATACAGTATTGCCATATGTATAGCACGGCGTATGCTGGTATACGCACTGTAAAGGGTTCTGCTGAGCTGTAACTGCGTTCACACCAGCCAGGCTAGAATAGTTGACGTTACATTGCAAAATTAGCAGAGCTTTGGGCTACCTCGTTGAAAAGATACCAAAAATGCGAACAATGTCAAATGAGACTGCAATCAGTAGCACAAACAATGCAATTCCGATCCACTTGGGCAATTGACTTCTTGTCGATTTGGGCGCAACCTGTTGGTAAATATAAACATTCAGTTTTGGCATATCGTCCCACACAATGTGAAATTTTCCAATACATGCAACAATCTACAGCGCTAAATGCATATTAAAAATATAACGGTTATGCTAACCAAATCGTTACATCAAAAATAGTTCACATAGAAAAGAGACAAAATTGTGGAAATTGAAGGACGTAATACAGTCGATTCTGTTTACAATCGTACCATATAGGGGGCCTTTTTCATGGACCGGTACTAAAGTGTAGTCCGGGAATAAATCAAGTCCCATATATACAGATTTTAGATATTTAATCCAGATTAAATGTTTAGTCCCGGATTACATTTAAGTCCTGGTTCATGAATAAGGTCCCAGGAGACGGTCAGTTGGACCAGGTCAGCGACAGGACCAGTTATCTGAAGGTCAAGGGTTGTGCTGAAACAATTCTGCCTGTTCGACCCGATAAACGACTGGTCCCATTACATGGCAATCCGAGCAAGCAGAGTCTATTGCAACGACAGTATCATTGTTGCATAGCCTGAAACAACTAACATCACTAACATTTCCTGCACTAGCCTGCTAAGCATTGAAAGACAGCAATGTTAATTATTTGAGAGATTAAATACTGGCGAACATTCTAAGAAGCTTTTACTATCATCAATAACTTCATCTTTCTTTGTTTATTTGTTGAATTATTGTGATCAAAATAAAATATCTATCTATCTATTACCTAATATTAATAATTAACTAAAATGTGTCAGAAAATGACGATTTTTGCCAACAGCATTTTCTTCTACAATTCCACATTTGTTGAGAAAAAGGATTTCAATTACTATCCAATCCATCTCTAGACATATTCATCGGTACATACCACTGTCTCCTTGGTAACACCGCTGACCACTCCCTTTGGTAACGGCTCGGTGATTCCTGGTGACTTTGCCTCGGCACTGTCAAGCAGGCGCCCTTTCAGGAAGTGCTTGCCTGTTTCATAGATCTCTACACAGACCATTTTCCCCATCAACTCTGGTTGGCCAGGAACAAGGACCTGTAGAGAAACACATTCTTCACAGTAGAACCTGATTGGCAAAATTACTGCCCGGCTTTCTGGTGCAGCTTAGTGTAGGATGATTGGTTGTCAATCCTGCGCTCGGGTTCGACTCCCGAACTTATTTTGTATAAATGTCCATAGAAATTGTTTGCTTGTATCAGTATTTCAATATCAAATCAGTCAGACAGTGAAACCTGTCTATATCGGTCACCTTTCAGACGTAAGGAAAATGATCTTTATAGACAGGTGGCCTTTCTGTCCAGGTTGATGTCTATAGAAAGTGTCGTTTTGGGGCTATGAAGAGTGGCCTCTATACACAGGTGGTTGCTCTATAGAGGTGGACGCTAATACAGGTTTGAATGTAAATGAAAAATTAAGATAGTATTACTTGTGATTTAAAAAATGAGATTAAAATTGTGAATAATAAAATTATTTGGGTGACAAAAAAAATTATCATTTAGTCTGCAATACACAAGATGATGAGTATACGAGAAGCGAGCATCAAGAAACGAGAGCGTTTATATTATACATGTAAATTGTAGCAAAGCATGTACTTTCTAACTTTATTTTTCTATGCATCGCTTATATGTCTGAAATATACTTTTATCAATCAATTATCAATCAATCAGCAACACTGAATGAGGCAATCTGTTTTGATGCATTCATGCAAAATTGTAGATGAAAGGGGATGCCTGTTGCAGAGGTAAGGGCTACAACTTTACATGCATATCATAAACTTCAGAGTCATCAAAGCCTATAAGTATTGTAAAGCAAGGTCTGAGGACTGTTGACTTGTTGTTGTTGTTGTTGTTGTTGTTGTTGTTGTTGACTTTATTCTGAAAAATCCATTAAGTTATAAATAACTTTTTTCATGGAGCAGAATTAAATAACATTATATAAAACAAAGTAATTAATATTCTATTATACAGCAATATAGATTGTGAAAATTATAATACATTACTTACAATATGTTGTCTACAATCAAGTTTGAATTTTGCAATATTCACAGATGTTTTGAGCTGGCAGGGTAATGCATTCCAAACCCTGACACCCTTTCTCTCCATGTCTGTTTCTGGTAGCAACTAACTACAGTATTCACTATGTTGTTTTAATGTCATAAATTACATGCAAGAATGTGACGAGAGGAAAAGGCATAAGTTGTTTTGTAGCAACATTGTCTATCACTGCCACCAATCACCTTGAAGTAATCGTAAAAATGTTCAATTCTACATTGAAATCGCATATTTCAATAGCTTTACCTGGTCATAAAACTTGTTGTGTCCAACGTAGCTCACACCATCTTTTGCTTCCTCAGTCACGAGGACTTGAAATACCTTACCAAGCTGTATAAATAAAACATAGAAGCTCTCGGAGCATGACTCACGGATAATGCATCCATATAATAATTACAACGTAAATAACATGACATGAAATACAGTCGAACCTGCCTTAATTAACGACACCTTCGTTAAGCGGACACCTCTTCTGGCTAACGCGGACAGTGGACCCTTTCCCTTAAAGCAGTTGTATCTTTGTGGTTTAAATTTCAAAATCCTCTATATAAATACATGTGTTGTTTTTAGCCTATTTGCTGACCAAATCAGAGCAATTGTTCAGTTCGGTTCACGCGTGTTATAAATCGTAATGAGTTAACAACAACGTCACCGCTATTGTCGCTCTTGAAGCGTGTCAATTAACGCCCACAAAAGAAATTTCACGCAAGGATGTTTATTGATTCACTGCATTTCCCTACACTCTCCTGGAATATTATTGCTCAACTTTAGTCGAGTCATTGTCTTCCTATTGTCTTTCTCGCAAAGCAGCCTAGTCCGCGCAAGATAGATGATGTGAGCTTGTGAAGAAAAAAAACACACTCCGTTTTCCCCCTCTCATAGCATAGACGTCACGTTACCATAGTAACCGTGAGTCAAAAAGGCAAATAACTAACATATTTAGAATAAAGTAGCTTGCACAGTGATATATCTTCATGTCTTAAAATTTGTGCTGCGTTGCAGATATTGGTATTCCAGCACTTTCTTTCGTTAAATTGAGCAGTGAAAATACGTCACCTGTGGTCATTCTAGGAAGGACAAAAGCATCTCGCCTGCAACTCCTTACAAATTCAATCAAGAGCTGATATAACAAACACCGATGTAATGGGATTTCTTAATAATGGAACTCGCTCTCATTCTCCTAAAATACATGTGAACAAAGCTCTTTGCACTTGAGTGGAAGCTGATTGGTCGTATTCCGTGCCATTGCATCGAACGAACAATGCAAATACTGTTGCCCGTCAGTGAAAACGTACCGCGAGAGTGGCAAGCCAAGCAAGTACTTACACTGTTAGCTACATGCGCCTGTTTTAGCACTAGTGTGGCCAGACTTTACATTATTAAAAGGAAACTTGTTCTTGTAGTTGCACCAATACAATATGCATTGAAAGCTAGTGGTGTTCTCTTTGTCTCACACTTTCACTCTAATTTCGCACTACGAATCCAAAAACTGTCTGAAAACCATGGGAAATAACAAGCGCCATGTGAAAAGTCATTTGCGAAATCATGTGAATTTAGAAAAACTGAAGAGCATGCGAAAGTGCCCTTTCACACACGATCCTTGTTTTCCACATCTTCACATGGATTTCATATTATAGTTCCAGTTCATAATGTTCGTAAATATGAACTAAAATCCAACAATATCCATAACAAACATTAAAATCAAAAATTTGAAATACAGTACAGTGAAACCTCTCGACAACGGTCACCTTTGGGACCTGAGAAAAATGACCTTTCTAGACAGGTGGCCTTTCTCTCCAGGTTGATTTCTATAGAAACTATCCTTTTGGGGTCATGAAGAGTGGCCTTTATACACAGGTGGCTGCGCTATAGAGGTGCCTGCTAATACAGGTTTAACTGGAACAACAAAACACATAAAACTGACATGCTTAAAGTCAATTTGTTCATCGATTGTTTGTTTGGCGTGCCGCGAATGAGATGAAGAAGATTAACCTCAGCAGTGAATAATATGTTCGTGAGACATGGAGGGAATAGAAAGCGATTGGTAAAGTCAAACATGTATTAGCGGCCACCTCTATAGAGCAGCCACCTGTGTATAAAGGCCACTCTTCATAACCCCAAAAGAACACTTTCTAAAGAAATCAACCTGGACAGAAAGGCCACCTGTCTATAAAGGTTATTTTCCTCAGGACCCAAAGGTGACCATTATAGACAGGTGGTAGTCAAATGTCAACTGAACTTCTTGGCAAATGGCCTTATAGTAATCCATGTTTCTTCCATTGGTCGGTGAAAAATTATTATTATTCAACTCTCAGAGAAGAGACAAGTGAAGGTGTGTGTCTTCATCAAACTATTCTGAGTTACTGACAATACTCCTCGTGCAGAAGAGGCATATATAATAAGGCGGGGGAGTGTACAAATGAGGCTGTGTTACACAGCCACAACAGCCTTACTGTTTAGAACATGCAGTGACATAATTAGCATGATTAGTGATTATGCATGCAAATAAATCAGTGAACTATGATCATATTATTGTACCTTGTCTTCATAAGGTAAGTATGAATGGAATAACTTGGATAGATCCCGAGTTCGCACTTTGACCTACAGCACCAAAAACAAAAGAAATGACATTCAACATTTGGGAATGTTGCAATCATCTTCATAATATCATCTTATATCTTTATTGTTGATTCGAAAGCATCGGTCTTCCTTTTCTACATATCTGAACAAATTAAACTACAGAGTTGGACACTGTGGAGGACGAAGAGACGAACATGGAGGCTTTCGCATTCCACATAATATATATTTGAGAGAGAAGTTGCTGGTCCCACGACAGGGAGAGATGGCAGAGTTCCAAGGAGTACATATGGTCGTTGGTGACTGTTGTAAATCAAGAACAAGAAGCAGAAAACGAAGAAGGAACTTGTAAATAAAAGCGACTCTCGTAAGTTAGAGAGAACAAGTTCAACGCTTGCAGAGCAAGCACCTATAGAAATTCGACGCCGTTGCACCGCCAGAGTTGCCAGCTCTATCGCGACAATCGAAGAAAAGAGCATCATATCGCCGAAGAAACCGTTGGGAAAACCCACCGATGTAAGATATCCGGTAATATTTGATTTTTGTATTATTGCTGTACATTAGCCTTTAGAATTTGTAATAATTTGTTTGCATTTTATGTTTTGCATTATTTAGTGAATTAAATTGAATCTCAGTCATCTTAACGGACAAAGTGTCGTCAATCAATTCTCAACAGTGACAGAGCTCTATGTCGTGAGACACAGCTTAAATAAGAGGACAGACGGAGTTGATAACACTACGAAGTACAGACGGCAAAGAGGATGATTACAAGACGACACAGCTACATATTCTTACAATCACGTGACTACACAATGACGACATCAAGTTCACACTGACCGCGCGTCAGCCATTACAAAACCAAGAAACCTTAGCAGGTGGAATCCGTTCCATTTTGGCAGCCGGCGTACCAGGACGAGGAAAGAACTGGTTGATAAATAGACTTGCAAATTTATAATCCTCTACAAGTTGATAGGTTTCTTGGAAATCCTGCAACGAAACCAAGATGGCAAAAGCGCTTAGTTGTAAAAGACAATCATGAATGTTTATCTGGAACTAGACCCAATCCAGATATCTAATATCTAACTTAAATATGCGGTCAACAGAGGTCATAGAATTCTGAACTTATTTAAGTATTACATGGCTTACTTTGTTTTGTCTATGCTTCTTGGATATTATAGTATTTCTGGTTTCCTTGGTTTGCTATTACTCAAGGCTCAGAGAAGAGACAAATGTATGTGTGTGTCTTGCTCAATCACTCAGGACATTGACAATATTCCTCATGCGAAAGAGGAATTTATAGTGAGGCGGGGGAATGTGCGAACGAGGCTGTGCTACGCCGCCACGACAATATCACAGCTACCACTAACGGTATCTTAACGAGAACCCGAGTTAATAATTGTACAATGTATAACTATACATAACTAGCTTACCAATCAATAATCATTTTAACCCTTGTCCAGCTATTGACGTGTATACACGTTTTCGAAACAGTTCAAAAGTAGCAACATCTAACCAATCACATAGCTAGTCCCTAGCGATCAACCAATCAGCAATCGATAAAGCGGCTTTAAGTCTTCATTTAACTAGTTTTATGAGCAGGACATGTCTTAACAAGGAAGTGTACACGAGATAAAAATAGTTTACCTTTTCAGTTTCTGTTGGGAAACCACAGATGATATCAGTGGCAATGTTGACGCCAGGGACTCTATAAATGACAACAATAACACAATATGTTGTCAAATAGGCAACAGCCATTTCAAATAAACAGGGGCAAGCAAAACCAAACAAACATACAATTTAATTGTAATGAAATATAATTCTTAAGACAACTGGCCTATTCATATGCATGATTTCTTGGCTTGGATGTTGATTTTTGTGAGAAGCTTGTTCGAGAGATTGACACCAGCTTATCAAGCCGTGAATCGCTGCTAGTCTTACGGCAATAACTATATTTCTCGCACACAAAAACAGTCTAGCACGCATCAACAACCACCTGTCTTTAGCAACCACCTGTCTTTAGCAACCACCTGTCTGAAGAGACCACCTTCGAGTATGCCCTTCAAGGAACATATTTTACAATCAAATTTGTATTTGCGGCCACCTCTACAGAGCTGTCACCTGTGTATAAAGGCCACTCTTCACAACCCCCAAATCACACTTTCTATAAAAATCAATGTGGATAGAAAGGCCACCTGTCTATAAAGGTCATTCTTCTTAGGTCCAGGGGTGACCATTGTAGACAGGTTTCACTGTAGTTGTATAAAGTGATCTACTGTGAGTTAAGAAACATACCATGGCTGGGCACTTTAGTTTCGTGGTCACACTTCTGTAAATTATAATCGATAAGTGTTACCATAAAATTTCCACTTTGAATCGATGATTGAAAGTTCAGAATTACACTTGATTGCATGAAAAAAAATCGATGCGTCACGCCCAACTCGAAATCCCCACTAATTGAGAAACCCTTTACAAACCGTGTAATATTTTTGCCATCTAAAGACTTTCTTGAGGCATGTACCTTCTTTTAAATCTAGAACTTGTGCCTTTATCAATTTCCTTAACAAAATGTACCATGTGCTCTATTTGATGTGGCCATACCTCTCCTTCAGGAAGTCAACGAGATAGCGAAAGTCTTCCACGTAGTATTCTCTTTTCATATCAGTCAGAACGGCATTTGATGCTGACTGCACTGGAACATGCAGAAATGAGTAAACCCTTGGATGACTCAAGATCTTAGCCATTTCCTAAAATACAACAATGGAATACAGAACTCACCAATTACCAGGAAGACGCAGGTTCAGTCAAATAAATTGGTGTTGTTGCTCATCCTCAGCTACTGTCAAACCTGTATTAGTGGTCACCTCCGTAGAGCAGCTACCTGTCTATAAAGGCCACTCTTCATAACCCCAAAATGATACTTTCACAGAAATCAACCTGAACAGAAAGGCCACCTGCCTATAAAGGTCATTTTTCTCAGGCCCCAGAGGCGACCGTTATAGACAGGTTTCACTCTAGTAGATTATCTGATTTAAAGTTCAACCAGGCTGCCAACTACTTGCCTTCAGTGCTATTTGTGCTATGAGACCACTAATTTCATTTGCCCCTTGGGTTGACTGTATTCAGTGTAGTATCACTTATGTAGCACTCGAATCCGATGTAGCACCAACGTAGAACTTAAGAACAGTCACACGGTTAAACCATATCAACGCTTAGTTAGTTACCGTACCAGAGCATCATAGAAAGTGGGCGTCATGTTGCAACTTCAAAGATAAAAACTAGTGACTGAAACTGTATTGGCTAAACTTTATCCTGTTGTGCTCTGGAGCACCATGGAAAATCGGTCAAGGTTGACCCAAAAGATCATTGTATAGGTACCTCCAGATGCTCCAAGATGTACGGTGGATTTGTCATGCCGATTCGCAACATGGCGCCATCTGGAATGATCTTGACTAATTGCCAAAGGAGTTGCGGCAATGTCACATCAATGTCCTTCCCGTACGCTCCAGTGTCTTCACTTGTTAACCACACCTCAACCACGCCCTCTGCAAACGAATGACAACTTGTAAAGTCAATTTTGCATAGCAGGTTTTGTCCTGACATGAACACTATATGCTTCATTTGTCGATAATTCAAAAGACCATAACACTGTGCAATAGAACCATCAGGGGCCGAATTCATGGACAGATCCTAACGCGTAGTCCGGGACTAAATCTCAGCTTACTGCATACAGATTTAGCAATTTAGTTTAGATCAGATCTTTAGTCCTACTCAAGTGTACAGATTGCAACAGAAGGACCTTTACAAAATACAAGACATTTATAGCAACTGACAAAGGGCACTAATTGGCAGTCTGAGGTCTGACGTAAACACTTGATGAGACCGCCACAACACATACAACACCAGGGATGTGCCTTCCTGTCATTAGAATAGAAAAAAACGACAATTGGGATATGGCACGCCGATTGTAGCAATATTCAATAAACGATATATAGCGTTCAATATTTGTATATAGTGTTGAAATGTTTAATATAGTATGCAAGATTTACATATAATATTCAATTATATTATATATAATATTCATCC
>OFHS01004352.1:0-14259 GCA_900245855.1 Calvadosia cruxmelitensis | reverse complement strand
GAAAACACGTGGTCGGGGCCAGGAATCTTTTCGCCGTGTTTCTGCAGCAGTGGATAGCTAAGGCAGAAAGCAGTTCTTAAACAAAATACTAATACCTCAATAATTATCAGCAAGATAATGTCTTATCACTCTCTATTTTCTGCTGTATCGCGTCATTGTGAATTACAACTCGTCTTGTGTGATCGTAACAACTCAACACTCTGATGCAATGGTTTGGCTCAAGCCGCTCTACCTTGTTTAACTGGTCGCATTGGCAAACTAGTTTCGCTGATCAATTGCTCAAAACACCACCAGTGTTACGCTAAAGAAATAATGAAGGAGATTGCGTGATCCACTTGTACAGTGAGGCGACAACAAATAGTTTTCACACCGATTCGAATGAGATGCCGTGGTTGTGCTCTCGTCATTCTCATGTTCTTGTGTTGTGCTGATACCATGCTGACTTTACGGTGATACAATGTCCTGTCGATGCCCCAAACTGCGTTTGCATCAAGTGTAGCACAAATGCACAATAACAGGATGATTTTACTAAGAATGAACGAATATTAGAATTTCCCCGCATTAAGCGGGGAAACCTTTACGGGGAGCGGGGTTTACAGGAAATCAAGTTGCGGGTAACTCCCCGCGAAAATCCCCGCCAACCCCGCTAAGGATGCGGGGTTCGCGAGGTCCGCGGGGACCCCGCTACAACTCTACAGCATTGCAATAGCAAAAACTGGAAATCTCCTCAAAATCAATACTCAATTGCTGTGCTCAAAGCATGCAAAGCAAACGATACCAAGACAGCAGACCAGAGGCTAATTGCTTGTATCAACCGCGGAGGGCTATGGGCAACAACTGAAACTGCTAGAATAATTTTCAAGAAAGCCAAAGAACAGTTTACCTTAGTTCAGCAGTCAAGAGACATTGCAAAAATAGAGTTTGAGAAGATTGCTTCTCTTACAATTGCCGACAGCGAAGTGCAAGATGCGTATAAAGCAGTACTTTTCCTTGTTGATGCACTTCCCAACAACAGCACTGCAAAAGATGTACTGTATTTATGTGTATCACTCTATGTAAGGGTAAGTTGCTTCTCATATGCTTGTGATGTCATTGAGAAGACCAAGGTAAAAAATAAACAAGTTAAATCAAAGGCATTTAGAAAACAGATTAAAAGAGCAGCAGATGCTGCTAGTTAATAATCAACAAAATAACAGCTAGTTGTATCTGCTTGTATGTACAATGTCAATTAACTTCAGTCTGTACATCGACGTAATGCAATTGCCTCAAAGATCCTTTCGTTTTGATTTTCTTGCCTTCACGGGTAATCACTGACATTCTGCCATGCCCGCTCCTTGTCTTTTCTTCCAGAGGTATTATCACTTTGACAAGAAACCGACCTTTGAACTGTAATAGTATTTGCATTGTATCCGAACTGCCTTACATCAGGACAGTGCTGTATAGATTACTTTTTATTTCTAACGAATTACAATTACAAGTTACAGCCGTTAAAAGTAACGGATTACAATTACAAATTACTTATAGAAAAATGTAACGAATTACAATTACAAATTACACTGGTTTCAAAAGTAATCGTTACAAATTCCTTTTAAAATTAACTTTTGCAAGGAAGGACATTCATTTCGCCATAAACCTTTAAAAAGCACATTTTCTCATGAGATCGCAGAGTATTTTTGTGATTATTGCTCAAAAATCACACTTAAATGCAGCATAACATCAATCGATGTCAATCTGTTTGACTGAACGGAGTGAACGCTAGCACTGTGACTGTTTCGGAACGATTTCGTTGAAGGAAGAGCAACTGAGCAGGTATGAAAAGTAATTTTCAAAATGCCCAACAAGTTATAGTAACGATTACAAATTACTGCTGAAAAATGTAACGAATTACCGTTACAAATTACTCTATCAAAAAAGTAACGGATTACAGTTAAAATTACTTTAAAAAGTAACGATTACAAGTAATCAGTTACTTGTAACGAATTACTATACAGCACTGCATCAGGATTGTCATTTCTTCTCCTTAATTTCCTTTGGCTGCCGAAATACTATTCTATAGGACCTTGGCAAAATCGCTCCGTCAAGACAAATTTGACACCATTTTCGAGAAGAAATTGTGTTGCTTCAATAGTAGAGAGACGTGACTTAGTGAGCCCTACGTATGTTTGCCTTGACAGAAACATTTTGCTTTTTTAGTTTCTGTAAAGTCTCCGGGCCTATTTTCCACATTGCACTTCTAGTGTTCGAGGTACTACAGAAACTCTTTCAGCCATGTAAAACTAAAAAACTGTCTCCGGCAAACTCGGTCATCACACCCGAAACAGAAGCCCTTAGCAGTTGAGCAGCAAGTGACACTCTCATTGCGAAGTAGGATGTTAAGTTGATGTGGTCGAAGGAGAGTCGAGGTAACAGCTTTAGTCCCCAGTCAACACCATCATAATAGATGAACAACATGCCACCTTATTGCGGTGTGTACTCTCGCGCGTCACGTGACAGAGGCCAGCGCAAACAAAGAGCTTAGGTGTGAACTGCGGGCTTTTTCCCAACCAGGGGATTGCTATATATAAACTATGTTGCCATTCGAGCCCATTCCGGCCAATCGTGCCCGTCTGCAGCAATGGCTGCTGGACCATTTCGCTGCCAGCGAATTTAATACCTATCTTCATCAGCCCCTGCAGGTCAGGGGAAACCCTATCATCTATCACGTTTAAGCCGGAGGCGTAACTGGCAGCAGTCCACTGTCCAATACCCGTGCCACATCATTGGAAAAGGCAGATCAAGGCTGATTTAGACAAAGATGTGGCTTTGGGGATAGTTGAAACGGTGCCACAGGGTACCCCAACAACGTGGTTGTCTCGGATGGTTGAATAATACTGAAGTGCACTCATTGTGATGCTGACAGACAACGATTTACCATACAGTATAGAGCGAATATGATACGTCTTACCGACTGTTCTATCACCATTGGAATGAAGGCCATGTTCCGAACAAGATTCTTTGTGGGCAAGCCAAGGCCATTACTGTGGTTCCGCGAGTGCTGAGCTAAAAGTCGGACAGCCTGCAAGATATTAGGATTTAGAACAACCGCATACACATAAACAACGAAATGCTCGATCTGACTTGCTTTCAGTCATTTGCGTACCCCTTTTAACAGATGCATATTGTTTAAATTGCTCAGTTTCAATCAAAACAGTGGACTTGTAAACCTTCAAAAGTGAGCGCAAGAACTCTGGTGATCTCCTGTTAAATTTGACTCTATTTGACGATAAGTATTGTTTCTCCCAGCGAGGTTGCACCACAAGCGTGCTTCATGAAAATGGCGGCCGAACTTGTTGCGGAAAGCGTCAGACTGTTCGCTTCAAGCGAAGAGTCGGAAAGGAGCCAAGCCATTAAGAAGATTGCTTCGGGGATTTCTGGAATCAACAAAGATGAAATTAGGATATCAATTCTTGATGTAGTTGAGCATTTGGGTCCTTATCTCACTGACTCTCTCCTCGAAAAGCGAAGATGTGGAACTCAAATTTTAGCCGAACTTTTGTTCAGGTACGGTGGTACGTCTCAAATTATCCGAACATGAATCGCTTCTATTAAAAATCCGCTGTTACAATTGCTTAATAATGTATCACACATAAGATGCTTAACACAAATAGGCTGACTACATGGTCTACAGCAGACCAGCACTTGCTTCCACTTATTTCCCAGATTGCAGAGTATTGGCCGGTATGCCAGACTGCAGAGCGTGGCAAGGGTGCACCCGAAATCTTTTGAGCTCTAGAATTTTGTGCACTTGAGATTTAGCTGTACGAAAAAATTAATATGTGCTGCTCTTCATTTTTGATGTGTACACAGAAATTCTTAATAACAAATAGCTGCCAACATGCATTCTAACTGAAATTTTGTTCCTTGGTGCAGTATCTTTTCCAGCATTTTGTGCACTTGCACCCGAACATTTTTGCCTCCGTGCACGCGAGATCTCGGCGAGATATGCCATGCTCTGCAGTCTGGCCCGTATAGAAAACTCGTAAATCGTACGCCAGATGTTACGCCAAACTTGTATGCACTTGTACCGTTGTACGCCAAACAATTTTGGATTAGGGGAGAGCGGGGTAATTTGGGACACTTTTCAGTTTTTTTTGTGATAACTTCGTCTAGCGTTTGTCAAAATTAATAAAACTGATATCGTAGGAAAGGTCATTGCTTCAATTCAAAAGGACAAACAGTTCATAGATATTCCACTAAGTATCTAAAAGTATCAAGCGAAAATGTATCGCCTTCTCGATGGGGGTAAGTTGGGACAAGACGGGGTAAGTTGGGACAGCAAGAATTCGATGTCAAGTTCAGCTCTGAATTCAGTTAAAAGTACTCAGGTAAACCAGCAAGTATTAGTCAGAATGTTTGTGTGGTTTTCAGTTTGAAATCTTTATTAAAACCCTGAATATGAACAGTTTATGACCGGCCGTCCTGACTCCTCGATGCTGCAAGCGACACGAAAGTGAGCCTACAAAACTGACCTTGCTCACAAGTAAGGAAACACATCCGTAAAAACAAAACCGGCTTTCTGTTCAACGTAAGTTGGAGCTTTACAGTCATATCAATCACGAAGAGCAGGGTGCACTATTTGCTAAGATACATCGACCAAAACTTTCCACTGCAAACTGAAAACGATCGTCTTCTCCTTCCATCGCACGGACATTTCACAGCAATTTACCAATTAGACACAGAGGTGTTGTGCGGAGCTGCGGTGTGCTAGGTGACAACACATTACTTCACGCGCGACTGTCGATTGCACGCTACATCTGTCAGTGCTTGCTGTGAGCATTGAAGACAGCAAGTTTTGTTCTAGTTGTTTGAGATGAGAAACAGACACCGGTTGGTAGAGTTCCTTTCAACACTTGAATCGCATCTCGCAAATCCAACAGAAAGAGAGAACATTAGCAAGGCTGACTGTTGTCCACAGCCTGAATTCAAAATATTTTCTCGAAGCATAAGTAACAGTATCCAAGTCTTGCAAACTACAGTAATACAACAACAAACTCTGAAGCAAGACGACGCAACGAATGAAACAGTGCGGAAGGGTAAATATGCAAAGTGATTCGAATCACACGTTTCTTGGAAGAATCTATTGTTCCGAGACAAAAGAATTCTGACACCGAAAGCGCGCCATGACAACCAACTTGACACGCGAGCGGCCAGAGCAGAGCTTGCCTGAGCTTTCACTTTGCTGTTCCGTGTTTCTTCAGTGTGCAACAGGACCGTGGGAAACAAAATCGCTATAACCGAGAACTCCAGCAGCGCGAATAGTTATTCTGGTATGCCCAAACTTGTTGTAGAAGAGCCGCCGTCTGACAGGATGCGTGATCCGACAATGTGTCAAGTGGCTGTCAATAATGCCACTCGCATGTTTTTGCTGTCCCAAATTACCCCGCGCACGCCAAACGAAGAAATTCGGTCATAGCCTCGACAAAGTTACAAATAGAACAATAGTTTCTCAACAAGAGGCTAGAGCAAGAGATGGGCTTCAAAACGATGTGCGACTCGGTAAAGGAACACAACGCTGGCGCCACACGATTCAACGTCAAAGTCGGCAGCAAAAGTACACGCTTTTCAAAAATGTAAAGAAACGACCATAGTTCTGCCTAAAAGTATCGAATCGGAATAAAATTTTGGCAAGTTCCTCTTCAAGTTGTTCAACATAACATACTGGAAACTGAGTTTTATCGAACGTCAAGAACGTTGCTGTCCCAAGTTACCCGCGTCCCAAGTTACCCCGCTCTCCCCTACTTATAGTCCTAGCCAAGGCTTCAACTCAATAACGAAAAGTACGCCAACTACTGAAATTTTCAGATTTTAGGAAGACGTACGCCAAATTTGTTTTGGCGTAGGCTGACTCCCCTGCTGGAAAGTTTGTAGGTTACACCAAAGATCTTCGGCGTGGAGCTTGCCTGTAATTTGGAAATTGGTGTGGCGCAGTCACGAAAATCTGAAGAACTTGGTACTGAACACTGTTAAAATCCTTGATTCTGGTGTGGCGCAAACTTGGAGCAGCATTGCCTGGCGTAATCTTCGGCATAGGAAAAACAAACTTTCCAATACAGGTTTTCCATCCAGGGAGTATGGCACCGCCGCTCCCGAGATATCTATTTTGCTAGCCATATGGCGCCCCTAGTGTAGGTCAAAAATGTTTGACAACTGAAGACAAAATATGGCATCCTTCGTATTATTTTGCAGTGTATTTTCATTTATTTATTTGATTTTCCACCCTGAGGAGTGCCCATGAGTGATATTTTTTTGCAATTGTGCCCCTGCCCCCCTGAGTGGAATTTATGTACTGCGCGGCGGAGATCTCCGGCGTGCAAATCTGGCCTGCTGAATCTGCAGCCGCACAAATTCGGAGAATAGAGCTCAGCTGCAGACATTTTCATCAGAAAAACAGGCTCTTTCCGCCCAATCCTTACTGTAATTTTGTTATTTTAGCTGTTAGCCTCGGCTGGACCGCGCATTTTAGTCATATCAACGAGAGGCCAAACGCGCAAAATATTTCAAAAATTTTCTCCGCCCCGCAACATACAAAGATTCCAGTCTGGCCGGCCCCTGAACATTTTGGGGGTTTCCGCCGCCAAGATCTCGGCGACAAGTGCCATACTCTGCAAACTGGCTTCTTTTTTGTATAGTACCATTCATCTTCATTGTCTCAGACTGACAGACCATGCATCATAACCTTTTGAAATCTCCCCTTTTTGCCCTCACCTCTCCGAATTTGTTGAAACTTTTATCCACGGAATGAATTTTAGAAACTCTAATTTTCGATCAAAATTCAAAACATTATGAATTTTATAACACACCAAAACATTGCGAGAAGCTGTCCAATTGCATTTCATGTAGTGCGCAGGGAATTAAATTAATTAATCCTCGCGCAGATTGACGTCCTAACCCGCACCTGTGCAATTATTCACCGGAAAATGCCCATTCTGCACAATTTCTAGACAAAATCTACACTAAATAAGTAATTTTCTTACATAAACTGCTAATTTCTATTGTTTAATTTTGTCTTGCACGGAAAAATCCACGCAGTTTGAGCCGCACAAAACTCTCTATTCCCTGTGCGAAATGCAAAGAATGCAGTCGGGAAAAGGTGTACATGTTGTCTTTTATCGCTGACAGCAGCATGAAAAGTAGGGCCCGCTTCGAAATTCCGCGCTGCGCATTTTAAAAATTCAACAAAATCCGCAAAATTGTGCCAATAAATTGAATTAGTGGGTGTAAAAATTACGTCTCCATAGAGAAAAAATCCGCTCAGTCATAGTTAGCAGAAATTTAGCATTCCCCGTGCGAAAGTAAAACTTTACATACAGGCGCTGATATCTCTGACAATCTCATTCGAATTCTAATATTCAAATTCCATATGAAACCTAACTAAATTACAAATAAGTAAAGTAGGCCCTACAGATCTTCAAATGTTGCAATTAACTGTTAAATAGAAAATTACTCAAAATGTGTGGCTCCATAGTCCAATAAACAGTGGTGGATTGACTACTTTAGTTTTGTAGTTCGCTACAATTACAACTACTCTCTAAAAATGTAGTTCGCTACAACTATAACTACATGAGAAATAATGTAGTTAGCTACAACTACTCGCTACTTCTCCCAAAAAGTAGCTAACTACTTTGCTATTGACTACTTTCGTTTTCTTCAAAAGTCAATCTGAAACAAGAAGTTTGGGTTTTCATCATTATTTTTCACAAAATATACAACTTGTTTTGCGAACAAGACTTCAATCATTGGCATGATCAGGCTACTTTTAAGCCAATTCTATAGTTCTAGTGGACAGTATTGTGTCAACTATCAAGCCGTTTTCAGAAAACACTGTGCTACCGTCTCGGAATTTTCAAAATCCAGATGCTAATGGATGTGGAAAAAGTAGCTAAAGCGATTATCCTAAATCAAAAAGTAGTTCGCTAAAAACTACACTTCTTTCGTTAAAAAGTAGTTCGCTACAGCTGCAACCACTTTTTGAAAAATGTAGTCAAAAACTACTTCGCTACACAGGAAAGTAGTTCGCTACAAGTAGCTAACTACTTGTAGTTCGCTACTTCCACCACTGCCAATAAATTAGATAGATATAGGTAGGTCTTATATTTTATCCTGATAACAGAATTCAGACACTGGCTGAGTGAGATGACAGGAAAGATATGTACATGATCACAAATGGGACGCTTAATTGCACCAACTAATCAAGTGTAATTCCAGTCCAACTTTCAGAACAATTTTGTTGTGTGTGCAGACAATTTTTTAACAATTTTCGATAACAAAGCTGTAGAGAATGATGTAATTGAAACTACTGTTCTCTACGAATAACCGTCACTGCATGTTTGACTGTACTAGTCAAATATGCATAGTGAGACGTCCTAATTTATTACTTGTCCGGCTCTAACTCTTTGTTAACATTTCATCAATTTTCGATCTGTTTGCTTATGTTCAGCAATGGATCAACTTGTTGGGCTTTCTTGCAGGATCCAACCAGTTTCATTGAGCTTAGAAGAAGCTGACGTGTTGGTTTCATTCTTTTGTGACCGTCTGAAGGACCACCACTCGATTCAACCTATTGTCATCTATGGTTTACTTGGCATCGTCTCGTATCAGAAAGTATCCCCCAAAGCCGTGTCATCTCTATGTCAAACATTATTTCAAGAAGTTCACGTGCAATCACTGATACAAGCCGATCGCAAGAACGCGTACAACTTACTGGCCAACTTATTGAATAATTTTAAAAATGACTTGAACTCATTTGGTCAAGACTTTGTTCTTGGCTTCATCCAAGCAATTGATGGCGAAAAGGATCCCCGTAATTTGTGCGTCTGTTTCAACATGGTTGCATCTATTATCGATTGTCTACCATTCGATAATTTCAGAGAGGATCTTTTTGAAGTAGTTGCCTGCTACTTTCCTATTGACTTCCATCCACCTCCCGATGACAAATTCCAAGTCACTCATGAAGAATTGGTTCTTGGATTGAGACGGTGTTTGTCCAGAACTGCGAAGTTTTCAGAGTATGCCCTTCCCCTGCTCTTAGATAAATTATCATCGGATATAAATGAAGTCAAGGTTGACTCTCTGATGACACTGATTGAGTGTTTGAAAGTGTACTCTGAGGAAGATCTTAAGATGTTTGCAACTGATATATGGAGTAGTATTCGTCGCGACCTCTTGCTCAGCGGATTAGCAGATTTGGAGAAATATTGTCAAGATGTGCTGACTCAAATGGTAGCGTGTTTTGAAAAGGGATTGTGGAATGAAACGGGTGTTGAGTTCATTAATTTGTTAATAAGAGATGGTCTACCATTGCTTGGCGATGCGGAGCGACAGCATTACGTCCCTGTCTTGCGTTTACTGATTGCTGCTGTTAAACACTCAGCATTTGCTTATCGAACTGTTCTTACATCTGTGTTCCCTGTGTTGTGTCAACATACTCTTGGCTCTGAAAACGGGATCTCAACCAGATCAGCTGGTCTTTGTGGACTGAATGAATTCCTTGAAATTGCGATTACACTTGAGAATCCTAATATTGCTGCCTCATGTATTGAATCGCTTCAGCTTGTTTGTGATCACCTACCATCGTTTATGACTAATTTACGATACAAGGAAATGTTACCTTCTTGCATCAAATTCTTGACCTATATATGTTTGATGCTGCCAGATAAAGGAAAGAATTTATTGGAACTGGTGGACAATCTGTGGACCATGTTATGCACACATGAAGAGGACCTAGTCTGGACTCAGTGCATCAAAAGCCTTTGTAAGCTATTTCCATTGTTAGACAAGGGATCGGTAGCGTCACGTCTTGCCAAGCTGAAAGCTGTCATCTTGGAAATGTTGTTATCTGAAAGTAGTTACGTTTGCAACATGTCATACATGCATCTGATGTGCCTCTCCTGTGATCTTTGCCGAGAAAATCCAGCATTTTGTGCAGACTTCATTGGCATGGTCTGCAATTGCATTCAGGAAGCTGGATCAAAAGTGGCTCGTAACGATGCCCTGGGCCATCTATTTTCCTACATTAGTGTTATGATGGGCATTCAATTAGAGGCTCCATCGTGCGACTTCTCATGGACGTGTAGCAAGATTTCCACTCTTGTTGTTACATGTTGGCATTCAGATATTGCAAGTTTGCGAGTTCTTTTGAAGAACTATTATTCATTACTGGTGCGATGCCGTCCTGACCAGCAGTTAACTGCATTCAGTGACATTGCGGCTTCCTTCAAAGACTTCAACCTTGAGAGCTGTGACGCTTCAGAATACGTCAAACTGACAACTGTGGCTAAATATGTCATTCCACCTTTGCATGTTTCTGTCATTAATGCTTCACGATTGCTTTCAATGATGCCGCGATATACTACAATTGCCATTAAGTCATCTTGTGATGTAACTGCTGCCAATGCATCTCAAGTTGTTGCATCGATCATCAACAAATTAGAGGGTAAGAATTGCAATGCTTTCTGAGTAATGTAAGGCTGAAATGGCTTCTGTTAACTGCACGAGAAGGGTAGCACGAACTTTTGAAGTTGAAAGAAGAGAAATTCCCTTTACTAATTTTGTTAGAAATTCCGACCTGTGTTCCGATCTCCGCCTCCTTTTTGCTGGAAAAAATAGTCTGGAAAGTCAATGTTCTGAGGTCAATATATCTGATTTTTGCTGTCTCAATGGAAAAAATATTTTTGCCAATCGTATTTATTCATTGAGTTCTACCTATACGTGAAATCTCAAATTTGATGGCAGTAGCACTTTAACGGTTTACATAATACTATTACTATGATCTGCTACTCTTCCTTTTCATTGGCTCTTTGGCGGGGATGAAAGTTTAATGTAACTGTCGTTGACCTCATGTGTTTGCTGCATTTGTTGATTTCAGGTGATGACTTGCATCCCTTCCTTGACGAAGTCAAAACGATCCTCCAAGACATGACGATGTCACCCCGACAAGATGCTTCCATTCGCAGTCAATGTCTTTATGTCTTGTGGTTCGCAAAGGGATTACTACTGCGGTGGCATGATGACACAGTCGTGATTATCAGTCAGCTAATCGAGCTGCTTTCAAGTAACATCTATGGATTGCCTTTGTCTGAAAACTTTGGAATATTGCTTCACGAATACGATGACATACTCAATGAATCATGTCATGCAAGATTACGGTTCCTTTACAAGCAGCGTTTTCTTCGCGAGATTATGCCGATGCTAGTGAAATCGTACAACTGTGCAAGCGACTGCAAGGAGATATACCTGAAGGCCATCTCAAATCTGTTGCAAGTTCTGCCAACCGAGATACTAAAGGATGAAGTCAAGAATGTAAGTTTGCTGATGTTATTTGAATGAGGATAGTTTCAGTTGTAAGCCTACTTTTTGCATGGCGTTTTTGTCTCATTTTTCATGACTCTTATCACGGTAAGACTAACTTATCAGACATGTAACAACGTCGATCTGGTTGAAGAAAGTTTGGAGGAAGATGTGAGTTTGAGATTAAATTTGTACTACCAAGAGGGGTAACCTTTAAGACAAAATCAAGTCGGGGACTTTTATATCCCTAAGTTGGCTACTGAAGTGGAGTGATACTCTGCATTGATAATTATGTATTAAAATATTTAATTTTGCATTTGCAAACATTGCTAGCTGTTCGGTCACACTAAGGTTTCGTAATTGCCTGTGTTTCTCTTTGCAGCTTTTGCCCTTACTCATGCAAGCACTGCAATCAGATGACAATGCTGTAATTTTGTACACTCTGGAAGCCTTATTGTCTGTCGAGGCAGAAGATGGCATCTTTTTCACCGAGCACTTGGTGTCGCTGGTGGACAAATATTTGACACTTGCAAAGGACAGCCCTGCAATGAAAGTGCGGATTGCGTCCGTAAAATGCTTGGAAAGGTTGTCTCATCTCCCCAGTCATGTTGTTGTGCCCGTCAAACGGAAAGTGATTACACGTCTTGGTAAAGTGCTAGATGATAAGAAGAGACTTGTGCGGAAAGAGACCGTTCAATGTCGCAACGTGTGGTGTTTGCTGTAGGGAAACAACAGTTGTAACAGCAAAATCATCTCGCATGTCATACTGGAGTATACGAATAGTGCATTTGGTACTAAGTTTGTTTTGCAAGCTCAAATGACATTTCTAGTGAATTAATTTGTAAGCTTAGTGGTAGAAACTTTTGCTGGAAAACCGAAGTTAGAAAAACGAATGGTTAATGACTGAGGTACTACGTAATACCAGTGGATATTAATAAAATACAATAGATGTGTAGAATATATAAAAATTATTAATGTTTATATATGTGGAAGAGATGTGTTTTGTAGGTTGTTTGATCGACTCAGCTTTGTTTCTGTGAATCCTTGAACTAGTAGGTTTAGACCTCTATTGAATTATTGTGCTGCTGTGTGTAGGGCTGGCGTTGTGTCCTGTGAATTGTTAAGAACTTATATCCAGATTGTCACTTCCTGAGAAAGTTCTTTTTGTCCTCAATAATATCACAGCACACACCACTTATGCATTATGAACTGGAAACATGTGAAGACTGTGTGAAAAGGGCACTTTTGACAAAGTACTCGTCCTTCAAATGAACATGCTTTTTCCCACAGTGCTAGTTACTTCAGAGGATTTTTCAAGGGTGCTTCCCATTTTACATGGTTTTCATATGGTTTGTACATGTTTTAGGATCTATGGCACTTTCACTGAAAACAACAATTTTACACATAGGTTTGCATATATCAAATTTAGAAATTCAATGTTGTACAAAATTCAGACTTCTAAAAAGTTAATTATATTTGAATGATTTCTGGTTGTAAGTGATGAGCATTGTAGAAACTTCAAAACACATTAGGTAGTAGAATTGATTCACATTTTCACTATAATTTCACCAATGTATGCGTACAGCAAATGCATTTGTAGAACTCTCTTAAGTTTCGCCACTAACACCACTGAAACATTTGCTTCCATGCCACACAATGCTTTTCTTCCTCACTGCATTAGCTTCTGACGTAGAATAGTACAAATTAAATATACTTTTGAACATGGCATGTGTATTTAGTTTTAATTTTTGCTACACACCCAGCGTGGTTAGAGACCGTTGGACCAGAGGATTTTGCAAGGAGAACCGCTTTCTATGTTTTAAATATAATTTCTGTAGGGTATAGATGGAATTCAAATACAGTCAAACCTGTATTAGCAACCACCTCGATAAAGCAGCCACCTGTGTCTAAAGGCCATTCTTCAGAACCACAATATGACACTTTCTATAGAAATTAACCTGGACAGAAAGGCCACCTGTCTATAGGGGTGATTTTCTTCGGGTCCCAGAGGTGACCGTTATAGACAGGTTGCACTGTAGCTCTCAAACCATGGAAAACATATCTTTTCTGGTATTACAACTCATTAACAGAGAGACAAACCAGGTTACAACAAGACCATACTACTTCAAAAGTGAAAATATTATAATTATTGCAATTTAATAATCTTCATACAGAAAGCTTTGCCCTAATATATATATAACAATTAAATGAACCACAACTATTAACCAAACATCAATAATTCACCAATCTACTCTCAATCCATTAAATAAACTATCAATTAACGGGATCTTCTAATACACAAACTCATTTTGCAGGGGTGTGATCTTCTGGACAATTCATCGCCAGCAGTCATTGTTATTATATGGCCAAATTCTATTGTCATAAATCCGAGAAATGATACGGATCCTCCTGTGAACAAAAGATTGCAAGAAAGGGAAGTTAACAACGTTGTCAAGTGTCAACACATAGCACATACTGTAGAATAATGCTCATTATCGCTCACAGGGCTGTCTTGATAGGGCCTAAAGCACTGGATGGTTTCGTGAAAAGTCAAAATGATAACAAACGTCTGCAGCTCATGTTGTAATAAGCATATTTTAACTTTCACGGAGCAACCAGCACATTTACGTTTTAGATTAAAATTGAAGCTTCGGAGGACACTTTAATACTTACATGTACCTTTTCATAAAAGCAATCGACACTGCGTCTACATATCTATACAGCCAATTAACACATCAGTTTATCTCAGATTAACCCTTGCCCTGCTCATAAAACTAACTAAATGACGGCTTGAAGTCGCTTTATCAATTGCTGATTGGTTGATCCTTAAGGATTAACTATCTTATTGGATACTAGCTGGTCTGCGCTGCTAACGCAGCTGCGTCCAGCGTCGTTGCTTCGCATTTGAGCGGAGGTTAATTAGTCCAGTACAAA
>OFHS01004348.1:0-12301 GCA_900245855.1 Calvadosia cruxmelitensis | reverse complement strand
GGTAAAACCGCTGCACCGATAGGTAAAATACTGCTGAACCGATAGGTAAAACCGCTGTACCGATAGGTAAACCGCTGCACCGATGACTGGAACCGCTGAAGAGTAGTCGTGACCGATAGCAATTACCACGTCTGCGATACACAAAATCACGTCACCGATTGAAAAGCGACCACATATGGCAGTCCTGGCGTTCCATATATCTTGATGTGGAAAATTGCAAATGGCAAAGCACCATCCTATCTTTCTAACAAATTTTGCAATTCATTTAACAAAACAACCCGAGCAGCAGCATCTAGTTGTTTCAGGGTACAGAAATGCCACTTAAATTCTTTCAGGCCTGTTGTGCCAGAGTATAGAATGCTTTACCCTGTCAGCTCAAGCAATCTGTAAATCTGACCAAATTTAAAATTGATTGTAAAAATTATATTGTAAATGCTATGCAATAATTAAAGTCCATCCTGTATATACTTTTTCTTCTTGTGCAATTTTATACCTTCAATTTCTGTATTACATTATTATAAATTCTGCTCCATGTAAAAAAGTTATACTGTAACTTATGGATTTCAGAAGTTAATAAAGTCACACACACGCACACAAAGGTGACATCCCTAGCGTTGGCAGGAGAGAGCAGCCAAATGTTTTTGCGACGCAACGATAACCAATTATTTACAATGAAATTTTGAAATTCCCAATAGTGCACCTGTACTCGTTCCCAAAAATAGTAACGAGAACGAACCAAAAGTTACTCTTCGAAAAATGTAGTCTTTTACACCTAAAATTACAAGAAAAGGAACAAGGAAAACGTAAACGCTTGTAAAGGAACAAGCCAAACTGACCAATTCCTTGCTTGCAACTGTCAAATGCTGTCAAATGAAGATCAAAAGCAACAACCTATGGTAGCAGCTACTATATCGTATAGCACTATCAAGCATGACCACAACTATTTTGCTGATGGAGTGCTTGTTGAGGCACAGGCTTACAGATTACCACAAGTTGTACTTGCAGAACCAGAATGTGAATGTGATGGGACATATGGCATTGCTGAGGAAAGTGCTGAAATGGAATGCCATGAAGAACTTGAAACAATGGAAGACGATGAGTATATACCTAATGAAGATGACACGACTAGCCAAGACACTACTTGCTCAGAGGAACAACAATTGCGTAATTGGCGAAAAGAAATATATCGTTTCCCACGGGCAGCTGATAAAGCTTTTTTGCTTCTGTTAAGCAGAAGGCTGTTGAAAGGTTGTGCGCGATGAGCCAGTAGTTACAGCGCGAGGCTACGGAATCACAGCGAAGGCTACATGTATTGATTGTCATACAGCTGTCGTGAATTCTCAACCTATGTGGAATGGCATCATGGCATGCAGCGTGTTGATACATGCGGCAATATTTTCAAATGGGAACACATTTACTCCATTTCGCAAAATTTGCGATTCCTTTTCACTGCAGTCCCTCAGCATCAGGCAGTCCTTTGCAATGCAAAAGCTCTTTCTTCTTCCAGAGGTGAAGGACGTGTGGACAACCCACAATGCAAAAGTCCTTTCAGGTATTGTCATGTATCGTATTGCGAAATGTGTCAATCCCGTGACATGAGCAATGAGGCTCGGATTTCACACCTTGCCTGTTGTCACACGAGCAAGACAGCAAGACAGCAACAACATCCTCTGCTCATCTCTGACTATACTGACTTCAAGTATCTTCCTTCTTTGTGCATACCATGCGGTCTTGTTTACCTTGATAGCATACACGCTATTAATTAAGTTATAAAATTGGCGACGAATTGAACGATGCCACGAGGAACAACAGATAGCACGACAAGTCAGGGTGCGACCACAAGACCCTCCCCAGCCATGCTTGGAAAAATTCCCGAATGGAGAGATTGAGACGGATGGAGACGATTAGGACGACTTCGCAGAACGCCTGGAGAGCTATTTCGCTGTGAATCGAAGAAAAAGCCAGAGCCGACATTTTGATCATGGTTATCGACTCGGCGACGTATCGCTTAATAAAAGATTTGGTATTTCTAGACAAGCCAGCAAAGAAACCGTTTGAGGAACTTGTTCAAGCACTGTCGAAACACAAAGGCCCCATACATAACGACATGATCGAGAGATTCACGTTCCACTCAGCTCAACGCAAACAAGGTGAGACTGTAAATGAGTTTGTGAGCAGATTGCGACACTTGACTGAATTCTGCAATTTTGGTGAGGCATTGTCAAGTCAGCCATGCGACAGTTTTGTCACAGGCATTAATGAAGAAGCAATGCTAAAAAAATTATTGTCTGAGACGGAGCTAACATTTGATAAAGCAATTAGTATTTGCCAAGCCATTGAACAGGCAAATAAAAATACTACCGTGCTTATGAATGGAAATTCAACGGAACCGACCGGCATTTCTGTACAGAAAGTGAAACGACAATTTAGGCCTACACCAAAACACAACATAAGCGACTTGGGAACGTCACGTTCAAGTTGTTATCGTTGTGGTGACAATCACAGTCCCAAAACTTGCAAACACAAGGATTCTGTCTGCACGTTTTGTAACAAGAAAGGGCATCTTGAGAAAGCATGTATCACCAAACGAAAATCAAACAGAGCTAGTCTACATTCACAACACGAAAGGAATAACGATGACGGTAACGATAAATCGCAATATGAGATGATGAAACTCAATGATAAGAAATCCTGTAATCCGATTATAGTTGAGTTAAAGCTAGATGACAAGCCATTCAACATCGAAGTTGACACAGCAGAAGCAAGCACATTACTTTGATCGCAATGCTAAAGACCTTCCTTCTTAGCAGGAAGGAGATGTGGTACGCATGAAGCCGCTCAACCAAGGACAGCGGTCGCAAAAAGGTAAGCTGATAAAGAGATATGACGACCGGTCGTATGAAGTGGCAACAGGAAAAAACTGTTATCGTCGCAACAGGGTTCACCTCAGAGCCACATCTGAGGACCCAATCTATTCACAAGAAGCACAAGAGCCAGACGTCGGTCCACTCGACACTGAAGCGCCAGGACCTCAAAGTCACTCACACCTAGACATGGACACACATCACCCTGTTGCTATGACCACACCTCAATACCAACCAAACCAGATGGCAGTAGCCTCAGAAAGTTATCAAACAACTAGATCAGGAAGGGCAGTAAGGCCTCCTACATACACGTTATGGACATTAAGTTTCCAGGATAAATGCTTCTCAAGATTATTAGCCTATATCTATCTTATTATTATCTTTATTAATAAATGCCAGCTTTCCATCTCTGTTACAAGGGAGGATGTGACAATATCAGTGTATTCTATAGGTCACACAAAGCCCCCATTATTGTTTAGCCTCGTTATAATGGTTTGGAGCAAGTGCTTTCTTCCCCTAAGATGGCAGCTTGAGACAACAGCTTTGTTGAGATTGCATGGTGATCACCCTGTACTACGTGTTGTAATTTGATTGGTGCTAGTTTCTGATTCGCCTGCTGATTGGCTAGCTGTGCTAGAGATGTATGTTTACGTTGAAAAGGATAACAAGCGGGTCGTTGTGTTCCTGCATCTTGACAGCTTCGGTTGTGTTGCTATCCTTGCTGCGTCTGCTACACCTACGTGTTTCAACAGGTTATGGGCCCAGAGCAATAATCCAACGTTGTTTAGTATCCTCGGTCGAACTGAGTGCGTGATTACAAATTCGGATCATGGCTACGACAGACGGGTCCACACACGGACTCAGAGTGGAGAAATTCACAGGCGATGATTTCCACCAGTTATGAAATTCAAAATGAGGATGCTGTTAGTGGACAGGGATTACTGGGGAATTGTGTTGGGCACGGAGACTGAGCCGCCTGCAACTGCCGACGAAAAGACGAAGAAAGAGTTCGCTAGGCGCAACAATCGTGCGCTTGCCAAGATCTGCCTGTCGGTGACGGATAGCAAGTTGTTACATGTGAGAACGGCCACTACTGCCCACGAAGCATGGACAAACCTGGAGGGACATTTTGAAAGGAAATAACTCAGTCAGAAACTATTTTATCGACGACAATTCTTCACAACCAGAATGGAAGAAGGCAATGATATGCTGAGTCACATCAATCGAATGAGGACAATGAGCGAACAACTGGACGCGGTAGGGGCGCCAATGGATGAGGGAGACTTTGTAATCACCTTACTTGGCTGTCTGCCCGAGTCGTATGCTCAATTGATCACAGCCTTGGAAACTATCGACGAAGACAAACTTGACTGGAAGACTGTCAAAGCGCGATTGCTACACGAGGAAGCAAAGCGACATGAAAGCGAAAGTCTTCATGGCAGCCACGAAGACAGCGGAAACGCCCTGTTCGCGAAGCGTTTTGACAAGACCAGCAACAAGACAAGTTGGAATGGCAAACCGAAACGGACTGGTACTTGTCACTACTGCCACATCCCGGATCACTTTATCAGGGAGTGCAGGAAGAAAAGGCTGATAAAAATCACAGACAAAAGACAACAACAAAGCCAGTTACGCCGCGTCACAGGCTGAATGAAGCGACTCGTCCAGCGAGTACGACGTAGCTTGTGTTGCCGGAGTAAGATCGACGACAGACTAGTGTATTGACTCTGGGGGCACACGGCACATGACATTCTGTAGGGAAAGCATGGGAGACTATCAGAAATTTCGCAAACCGTCAAAGATATTGTTGGGCGACGACAGGGAAGTTCAAGCGGTGGGCGAAGGTGTGGTACGATTGTGTGTGAAGTCAGGTGAGTGAAGCATCACGCTGAGGTTATGCAATGTGCTGTATGTGCCGCTGCTGAAGATATTTACGTTTGGATTATTAATTCTCGGCTATTAACCCCTAGGCTGCGGAACGATTTGAGCAATTATGTCTCCTCACACGGGTAGGTTTTTTGGTCACGAAAGAAAGTTGACACGTCTGATTTCAAGTCAATTTTTGAAGCAGAAGAAATCGTTTTACTGCCAAACTTTTTTCAGCAACTCAGCATAAAAACATCGCAGAGAGTAAAATACTGGGTTTTTCCAATTGATAAAAACAGGCCGTGTTCTATGAGTCCGTGGTGCAATAAATCAAACAAACTATCCACATCAGTGACATCACGAAGCTGCTAAAATTGAGGTCCTTGGGAACACCGCGAAGCTGTTTTGCTTTCGATGCAAATCACGCGACTCTCAATTCAAACACGTCGCGGAGGCGAAGTTTAATTCGCATTGACAAATTCTAGATGTCTAGGAGAATTCGAGGTGCTGTTCCACATTTCCTTCGTAGCAGTTGCAGACAAGCAAAGTGAAGTCTTGACTTTGCAGCAGTGTTTCAAAATTCAAATTACTCCACATGTCGTGCACTTGTGCATCGAACGTTTTCACACCTTCGTGTTGGTCACCACAAAACCACGCGGCGGCCTTTGACAAACAATAGAATCTGCAGCGCGTGACTGATCACGCTCACACGACATGGGAAAGTCGCGCACCAAGATTTGAACCTAAACGTTATCCAATGATTTCTCAAGATTTTCAAATGGAACACCCCACGTGTCTTGGTTAATTATTAAACAAAATTCTTCTGGCTATCGATTGGCGTAATGTTTGCCGCCGTGCGAGCGCGTTTGCGGTCTGTTTCAGATGTCAACAAAAGGGATCTGTCGAGAACCCATATGTGGGTTTCCCGCAGGGAGAGAAAAATTGACGCGAACCCATATATGGGTTTCCCGCGGCCAAGGGGTTAAGGGGAATAACAATAAGTGGGAGTGTTGAGATTGTATTGTGATCCCCCTGTACAACGTGTTGTAATTTGATTGGTGCTGGTTTCTGATTCGCCTGCTGATTGGCTAGCTGTGCTAGAGATGTATGTTTACGTTGAAAAGGATAACAAGCGGGTCGTTGTGTCCCTGCATCTCAACAGCGTCGGTTGTGTTGCTATCCTTCCTGCGCCTGCTACACCTACGTGTTTCAACAAGCTTAGCCTTTTCTGAGAGTCCTTGTACATATTGAAACACCATGTACATATCAACAATACAGTTAATATCAATAAACAGTATTCTAAATCTGTTTGTAAAATAAAGCAGAAAAAACGCAACATATGTAATCATTCCAAACCATTCGTTTGGCCGCAGCTTTTCGTGGCTTGAACTTGAGCTGAGGGGGTTCGTTGACAATTTCTCCAAACTTAATTGTATCTACAATAATACAACAACAGAGCAATGTTATAATGACTTGATTATTAGAAAGTTACAAGTTATTTGTAAATGGCAGTTAAGCATGTGATTATGTACAATCTATATGTAGCAAAAGCAACAATTTAGCTTATGTGGAATTCACACCTAACACAGGAACATGGGCCACTGTTGCGGAACCTCCATTGGCCTTCTGCATATGCTCCATTTTTATATTGCCAACAGTAAGAACCTTTTGGATGACCTACTCGTGGTTTTAAGAAAGAAACAAGAACCACTGGATCTTGTTGATTGGCAGGACTGCAAATAGGTACTACAACAGTAATAGTCCCTTGCAATCATTAGGTTTTCACAAACTTTGAAAGGTACTTGATTACTTTTAATTCAAAAGAAGTGAATTAAATCATATGTCTAATAACGCATTACATCTTCAAATTAAAATTGTAAGTTACTTCATAAATTTTGACTTGCGTTACACATGATGATATGGGTATTCTGCTTCAACAAGACAATATGGCGTGTCCTTGGTATGAGATCTATTTTATCTCATAATAATAGATTGCTCAAAAACAATCATTGCGGCATGGGCTCATCGCAACAATTGATACTGCACATGCACGATGTGAATCAACAGAAAACATGGCTGCCAGCGCGAAGCAGGAAGACCAATAAGTAGCGGAAAAATGGCTTCTGTCATGTTTTATGCAAAGTCGTTTGTCATCTTCAGTTCCGCGCTGCTTGCTGCAGCCTTGTATGGTCGAACAGCCACAATAGTGTTCACTTTACATGTACGGTGGCTGAGCTTTTGCATGAGTTAGCCGATGCTGTTACGAATTGATTGAACAAAATCATGGAAGAGGAATGCTACCTTTATCATAGAATGCGCTCAGTCGTTCAGAGTTCGATATCTGATCTAGGATGGCTCTGCTGATCCCTGTTACTGTTTCTCTGACCTTGTACAGGGCTGCAGCGGTTTGTATACATGACTCACGGTTAATATGGCAACCCGAGAGTCTATGCTGTGGGGGGAAACTCGATGATTCTTTGTTTGTTTTTCTAATCTTGTTGCGTAAACATTCCTGATAACATACTGCCTTGCGAGCAAAGTGGCGTTGTAGCAGTGTTGTTCAATTAACGTCGGTGTTGCAAATTGAACTCTATTTTGTTGGGGCTGTAGAAAGTGAAAAAATGGTGTTAGTTTTTACTCACAATTATTTGTTTATTCTCTGTTTTTGACAAATGGAGCAAGCAGCAACCAGATCAACCAGGTTTTGTTGTTTTTCAGCTGCAGAAACTGAATGGATTCATCTTTTGCAGACACTGGGCCGAATACTTGACAATGTGCATTACGCAGAAGAAGAAATTGCAGAAATGTCATGGCAAAAGAAATCGGAACTTATACAAAGTGATCCTGTCACATGCGTTCGCATTTTTGATCATATGGTACAAATCTTAGTGCACAAATTCATTAAAAGTGAAGCCGATCCTCTGGGAGAAGTGATTGATTCCTTTTACAGAATTGAATTCCAGCAAAGAGGTTCACCTCACGTGCATGCCTTGTTTTGGATCTAGTGTGCTCCAGTATATGGCAAATCAACTGACCAGGATGTTACAGATTTTGTGGATAAATATTCGACACGTGCCGAGAGCTTTACAGCTGTTGCAAATGATGAATTGGTTAAATTGCAGAGACACAGTCAATCAAAGACATGTAAAAAGAAAGGGAAAAATATCTGTAGATTTAGCTTTCCATTGCCATCAATGCCCAAACAACTGTATTGAATGATTTGAATCCTTTGGATGAATGTAATCTCAGTAAAGAGGAGGAAAATACATTGCAAGAGCATCAACATTGCATCGAGTCTTTACTTGAAGAGATGAAATATGGTGACAACATCACATTTCATCAGTTCTTAGAAATCTTAGATTTAACATATGAACAGTATATTATGGCTATTCAGTACTCTTTAAAAAGACCTAGATTATTTCTTCAGCGGTCACCTTCAGAAATAAGAATAAACAATTACAGCGAAAAGCTATTGTTGGCATGCCAAGCTAACAGTATGAATCCAAAACCATGTGAAAATCATGTGAAAACCATGTGAAATGGGAAGCACCAAGGGAAAAACCATGTGAAATTTCAAACACCATGTGAAAAACCTTGTGAAAAACCATGTGAAAAACGTGTGAATTAGAAAACAATGTGAAAAACCATGTGAAAAGGGCACTTTTCACATGGTTTGTCACATGATTTTCACATGGATTTCACATGGCATCAGTTCATAGTGTAACATGGACATTCAGTTTATCTTGGATCCATATGCTTGTGCTGTATACATTCTGTCTTACACAAAAGGCCAGAGAGGAATGAGTAAATTGTTAGAGGCTGCTGCGCACGAAGCCAGGCTGGAGAATGAAAAAATGTCAAAACAGGTCCGACATATAGGAAACAAATTTCTAAATGCTGTTGAAATCAGTGCACAAGAGGCAGTTTATCTGATCTTGCAAATACTCCTCAGAAGATCGTCACGTACAGTTCAGTTTATCAATACAAGTCATCCTGATAAACGTTGATTATCTCTTGAAACATATGAGTTCTATCAATGAGTTACCTGATGACTCAACTGATACAGAGTCAGATAGCATTATAAAGCGTTATATGAGACGCCATAAGAAGCTAGAAGAAACGTGCTTGGCAGATTTTGTCGCATGGTATGAAATAGTGCCAAAGGATCCCTCCTATCGAAAACTAAAACAGGCAAAAATGGAAAGTTTCTTGAATTACACTTGGAAGATGATCATATTGATGACATTGACACCGATAATACTGAAACTTCAGAGAATCCTGGGCAGTTGTTCATATCAGGAGGTTTCAAGCTTATGCCAAGGACTAAAGCAAAAGTCATTTGTTCGGTTAGGTACGACAAGTACAAAGATCTTGATCAAAGAACAGCTAATGCTTTACATCCCTTGGAGAGATGAGTACGTAGATCTAAAAGGTGATTTCAATACATTTTTAGACAGTTATGAGGCAAATGCAGATCGTATTTTAGAGAACAGCCAATTTTACGAGAAACATTCTGACGTTTTAGATTCTGCGGAACTGAACCTGTCATTGATTGATGCTGAGCAAGATATCATTGTTGCCCCAAATGCGCAGCATCTTGATGATCAAGATCGTATCATAGGTGCAAATGACAGCAAGCTGTTTGGCTGCTACAATCCTGTGGAAAACAAGGGACATCAAAAGTATGATCTCATAAGTGATTGATACAGGGATTTTTCAAACTAAAATCCATGATGTTTCATCAACTGTCAGCTTAATGAATGAAAACGAATTCAAGAAGATTATGCAATCCCTCAATAAGGAGCAGCATCAGTTCTTTTATCATGTTTTAAATGCTATCAAACTTAATAAGACCCCATTGAGATTATTTCTGAGTGGAGGCGCTGGTGTTGTTAACAGTAGACTCCTCAGTGCAACATTTGATGCAATTACAAAAAAATTCAATTCAATGCCTGGCGAAAACCCAGATGAATTAAAAACTTTGAAGGTAGCAATAACAGGTAAAGCAGCATACAATATCAATGGCAGCACAATTCATTCTGCTTTCCTTATTTGCGCTAATTGCAGCACTAATGAATATCAGCGCATGGACAGCGATAGGTTGAATACCTTGAGGCAGCATTATAGTAAGCTGAAAGTTATTTTCATTGATGAGATATCAATGTTGGGATCACGGTTGTTCAATGTACTAGATCAAAAGTTACAACAAATTAAAGGCATTAGTGAGCCGTTTGGTAATGTCAGCATAATCGCTGTTGGTGATTTATTCTAATTAAAACCAGTTTTTGATAGTTGGATTTTTCAACAGCCTGATCTGTCATACTCTCCATTAATTGGTACAAATCTATGGCAAGAATATTTCACTCTATATGAATTGAAAGTAATAATGAGACAAAAAGAAGATATTGAATTTGCAGATATGCTTAACAGACTAAGAGAATGTAATCACACTTGTGCAGATCTTTGAGCCATCAAAACTAGACTTGTATCAAATATTTGTAATAATCAAAATTTTGAGCTTTGTCATGTGCCTCACTTATACACTACTAATAAGGCTGTCGATGCTTTCAATGATTCATGCTATACTTTCATGAATGGCAGGAAAGCAATTGTTGAAGGAATAGATCGCGCATTAGGAGACCTGAATCAAGCAGTAAAGGTAAACCTACTTGCTAAGATACCAACTGATCGATCCCACCAAAACTGGAGGTTTGAGAAAATATTTGCGATTAGCTGTAGGAGGATTGTATGACCTTGCTTCAAATATTGATGTAACAGATGGAATGACTAATGGTGCAGAATGCATAATCACGGAAATTGATTACAGGGTCAGTAATCATGTGAGACCAAGTATTATTTGGGTCAAATTTTTGGAAGAGAAAATAGGCGCTAATCATCGCATTGAATACAGATATCTTTTAAACTGCCAAAATGAAAAAGCATGGACACCCATTTTTGAAGTCCAGAATCAATTTTGTTTAACAAAGAGGTCAAGTCAGATATGTTAGACAACAGTTTCCTTTGCGCCAAGAAGCAGCAAAAACGATTCATCGTTGTCAAGGTCAAACATTAAATAAGACTAGCGGGCTGCGCCCGCTAGCAGCGTGCGCTGGGCCTTTTTAAATTTTTCATTGTGACTGTTATATGAACAAGTCACGAGAAATGAGTAGTAAATGTGTCTGCATTTATTCTACATGGAAGAAACCTAAAGGCCGGTTTATGTGAATATTGCATCACACTGCAGTCTAAGTAGAACTCATCTGAAGGAGAACCTGACTTTAGCGACCACTTGTTACATGAGACGACCATGTAATGGCTCCTTNATTTGTATCAAAACAAGTTGAAACAGAAATGGCAAGAATGCGCAAAATATGCCAACTTGATATTTCATTGCCCCTGTTAGAAAATCTACATGGAAGTTTGAAAGTTTTATTCCATAACATTAGGTCATTGCATCGCATAAATCCAATATTTTTCGTGATTTCAATGTACTTGCAGCTGATATTAATATCTTTGTTGAGACAAGACTGACAAGAAATGTCAATAATCAGGATTTTATGCCTGACAATTTTCAATTATACAGAAATGATAGTGATCTCACACGTTTTGCTAGTTATGGAACAGCATTTTATGTTAAGAATAGCATCACCTGTTCTAGAGTACCAACGTCGTTAAGTTGTAATAACGTTGAAATTACAGTTCTTTTACTTGAGGAACCAGTTTCCAACTTTTGCATCGTAAGCGTCTATAGATCACCTTCTAAGGCTACAATTTCTAACTTGCTGCAAGAACTGCAAGTCATTAAAAGGAAATTATAGGTCAGAAAGAAGCACTAATTGTTGGAGATTTCAATATTGATTAGGAGAAAGATAATGTTGGAAGATCCCATTTGGCTAAGGAAATGGAGGAGTACACTCAGTTAATTGAAACTGTTACTATTGATTATGATTCTTTGTTAGATCATGCCTATACTAGTGTCCCATTTCGTACTGCTGGTTCTGGTGTCCTAGAATCCTACTTCTTAGATCACAAGCCAATATACGTTTATATGAAGTGACCTCAATGCTTTGTCAGTGAGTATTGAGAGTGGTCTATTTAGGATCCTGTAATTTCAGACGAAACATCAAACATTTTTCTGCAGGGTTATGCTGTTCAATATGACAGGAAAATACAAAATCCAAACAACTGATACCCACTTAATTCTAACAAACTACAAATTTAGTAACATATTATTCAAGTTATGAATATTGCTTCTAGTGCTGTAAACAGTTATTATAAAGAAGTGTTGCAAACTTAATTAATGTCTGTCACGTGTTTGCTTCTGTGAATAACCAAGTGTAGTGTACAGGTTTTTGGCTTGGTCTCTATTGTGTACATTTTGACAGTGTCATTCCTCACAATGGCCAAAATTGCTATGGAATTAAACAACTCAACACCTCCAAGTCATTCAATAAAGCATCGATGGCAAAGTTATGGAAGTAAGAACCAAGCTGTGATATCATATCATCATGTGTTCGTCGAAGACCCGCAGGTCCGTTGGCGGTTCTCAATCATTAAACAGGTGAAAGCCG
>OFHS01004347.1:0-14267 GCA_900245855.1 Calvadosia cruxmelitensis | reverse complement strand
GCAGCAAGTACCAACCGAAGCTTCTTCTCTAGCAGCCGTCAATATCAATAGTTGTGAAGCTACCATCGTTCTCTCGTTGTTTTTAAACTGTACAATTGGCACAGTCAACATTTACAAGAACTGATCTTCTTCCCCGCTGTAATGTGCTTCTCCCAGCAATAAATATTGCTTTGTTTTTTTGTTGTTATAACAGTTACTGTTATAAGCAGTAGATAGTCGAACGACATTAAAGTTTGCTATCGTGGTGTTACTGTTGTGTTTTCAACTGCAGCTCACGTTTATTCATAAAAATTTGAATTGCACGTTGGTCTGTGCTCTGGTCTGTGTTTCTCTCGTATCTGCACTTCCGCAATTCGAGAGAATGACGTCAGGAAATCAGGAGAATACCGATGTTCATCATAATAATACGCAACTGAAACGTTACATAAGTACCTTGAAATTACGATTCTAGTTATGCTAGCTATGTAATAAAGCAAATATCCCACACTTTCTTTGAAATATAGCGTGATATCACCACTCGAGTCACTATGAGACACTCGAAAGGCTAAAATCACTCGCCTGCGGCTCATGATTTTGTGATGCCTTTCTCTTGTCTCATTACGTGCCTCTCGTGGTGATATCAAGCTATATCCCAAAGAAAGTGTGGGATATTTGCATAGTATAAGTCGATCTTGTGTATAACCAACTGCTAGTTTCCTGTCTTCAATCTAGGATTTTACTGCATTTAATGCATTTTAAAACAGTACCCATGTATAAGCTGATGCAACATTTTAAGACAAATAATTTGATGCTGGAAATTTGGCTTCTTTACAGGATATACGGTAACAGAAAGTATCACCTAACATAATACTTGCTTACTTCTGTTTTCAGTGCTTCTGTAAGTTTCTCCTCTTTCACATCACCGCTAGTTTGAGCTGAAAAGAAGAACTCGTGTTACTATGAAAATGTATGTCAGATCTAAACACTGCACATCAATTGCACAATGTAAGGTTAGTCAAATTAAACATGAACAACATTAAAGTATGTTCCATTGTTTCACTATACATCCAAATAAACATGTGAAAACAATGAAATGTGAAATGGAAAACGTCTTCTGAAAAGCGATGTGATTTAACAAGCACCATG
Organism: Calvadosia cruxmelitensis; assembly: GCA_900245855.1. NCBI lineage: Eukaryota > Metazoa > Cnidaria > Staurozoa > Stauromedusae > Kishinouyeidae > Calvadosia > Calvadosia cruxmelitensis. The sequence goes on along the minus strand of OFHS01004347.1, from coordinate 13,142 downwards.
TGAAAAAGAATGTAAATTTGATTTTTACTCGAACAAAAGAATGCAAAAACAATTGTGGAGATAAGATGACGATAATATTAAGCCAACTGTAAGATATATATTTCAATAATAAAGTTTGTCTGTTTGTTTATTTCATCGTATCAGTCATTAAGTACTATTACACACCAAAAATACATAGATAATTAAATTGACAGATACGATAAGGTCATTCCGTAAGCAAAATTGCTTGTTTGTTTAGAAGACCCGTATGTGAATAATAATATTTGTATGGTAAATGTCCAGCCGTCCAAGATGAAGTATAATCTATTCTGCCAGTTAGGTACAAACAATGCCGCATAATATAATAATGAAGTCGTATAAAACGAACATGTTGTATAAAACAAAAACAAACAGAACACAACAATGTATTATTTAGACAGTGCTCAAATGCTTCATTTAAGATCCACCAACACAAAAAAACGACTAACCTTTCAATTTCCTTTTCGATGATTTAATACCAGGATGCAACTCTTTTGGGATATTCCGCCAATCTAGCATAAAAAAATAAACAATGAACCTGCGCGTCAAGAACATCAATGTCCAATGACAAGGTGCTAGCATCAGTGTTTATCATAATCTTTGTAAATTGTTAATGCTTTGTTGATGATCGTCCATCGGCTCTTTCAGCCTATAGCGATTACTATTATTATTATGATTATTATTGAAATGAACATGGTCTTTGAAACCACATGGCATTACATAAGTACCTTGTGATTCACAGCATAATTATAACTGTGTATAAGCCAAAAATATATAATCGACTTATTTGTCCCAAAATACCATCTCGGCTTATACGTGAGAACTGTCTTTATGTGAATTAAATGTAGTAAAATGGCATAGTGGAAGGGGAAACTGGGTCCGCCTTTCACAGGAGATCAGCTTATACACACAGTAATATCTATACATTACAATTATATACACAGTAATGTACATCACTGCATAACATTCTTTGAAAATCAGTCAGCTAGTGCATAATGGCGCATACCAGCACAGCACAGTAAGATAGTTCAACAGAACAGGCAATTTAACAAGAGTGAGCTACCGACTAGAATGTATTGTTGCCAGTCAGGTGTCATGGGTTCGAATCCCGGCCCAGCTAACACATATATCTGTTGTGTCTTATGTTGGTTACATTGCCAAGGGCCCCAAGAGAGACAAGCAGTTGTCATGCCTGTAGTTCGACCGGAGATCCAATACCACCATCACCTTTGATAGCAAAAGATCCCTGTTTCTCGTCAGCACATGCTTCTTCATCCATTTCAGTCACAAGATGTCTGTCCTTGTCACATTTAATGTTCTTACATTATCATCTCAGTGCCGTCAGAAGGAGCTCGCTAAACTAGTCAAAGACTGGAATTGTCTGTTTATGACTGTCCTGGAGCACTGCTGGAGTAACGGTGAACCAGAACGGTTTCAGTTTCCTATCAACGCAACCAAAACCAAGGTCATCGCAATTGGCTCTTGGGCAGGTACAGCTTTTTACATCCGAGGTTCTGTCGATCAGATGGTCGAAGACTTCAAGTATCTTTGTTTTGGTTTTCATCCGTCCCTCTAGACCTCAAGCTGTGCTTGTTCAGTAATACAACTGAGCCCGTATTTTTATGTGTGTATGAATCTTAGTTCTTAACCGATATGCTCTCTCGTTAGATCAATCAAATATGTGAACAACGTCTGCCTCTTGACTGGTCATGGTTACCATTACCCCATGATCATCAAAATTGTCGAACTATGGTAGATGACGCCATCGGCGTCTGCGATCATGAAGCAACACAGACTATGCTTCATCGGTTACAATATGAAAGGCAAGGATCGCTCTCCCTATCCTCTACATGACATTATAGAGTGGAAACACACTGAACTAACTACAAAGCTGGGGCTTCATCAATCTCTGTTCTCATAGTGACTATGGTTTACTGGTGTAGCATTGTCGTGTGTACATAATCGTAATGTTTGAAAAGTGTTCGTGGATGCGTGCATTGTAAAAATCAGGAATGGGTTGCTCCATTGAACACTACTATCCGGAAAAATAACAGACAGACATACAGATAGTCAGATAGACAGACAGACAGACAGACAGACAGAAAGACAAACAGACAACAGAAAATGCAAGGGCATGTACAACAAGGTGAAATAAACCCAAGAGAGGAATTGACTTTTATGCTCACCGGGCGTCCAATCCGTTGAAGAGTTGGCTGTCTTATTAGGAGTAGCATTCCCCTTTGCTGAAGAATCAAAGATAACAAGACTGAATACTGACGTGACTATACCAAATGAAACACAACCACTGCATTTACAAAGAAAATATTTGCACTAAAATTGACCAATGTTAGCAAATACTCTGAGTTACAAAACAAAATTTACAGATAATCATTATCGTAAATTTAGTTTCATGATAGAAGTCCATTCAGCAAATAACAGCATCGATGAGAAATCTTTGGAGTCTCAAAATTGTTTGTGAAAGTTGAATATGTTTGCGAATATCAGTATCACTATTGAATCTTTTTTGTCTCCGTTGGTATATGCACTTCAGTCCATAAACATCATGTTTCCAGTATTTCATGAGTATTTCAAGATCACACAAAATGACTCCTCTGGCACGAAAAATTAGGGTAAAGGTCATATTCCTTAAAATACAATGAATGACAGACTACGTAAGGCATTGTCAGCTTACTAACGTCACTTACCACCCAGGTAATAAGGGGAATCTTTCATAGCTGCACGGAATTCCTGCTTAATTGCCAAGACATACAAGTCATCATCAGATGCCGTCAATGGCAGAGGCTTGTAGTCGAGCGGCTGTAATAAAAACGGAACTTCCATGATATTGATATCCCTGCGCACAAATCTCTTTCTTCTAGTCTGGCGCCTCTGCCCTCTAGGCAACGGACGCTTTTGCAGGAGCTCAACCTGCATTGTTGATTTACCACAGTACATTATTGCTCGAATTTTAATCTTGTTTGACCGTTTGTATCTTATGCCTGTTTTTATGCTAGTAAAACTGTTTTATTGGCTGGTTTTCGACTTTTGGATTTTACTAAGTTGGTGATTATCTACAACCGCGGCGTTCTCTTTTCGTTAAGAACACTATTTTGCTTACCACGGTCACTGACACTCTTCTGGTGACAAATGCATGCAGAAATGCAGCAGGCGTGGGTAGACATTACAGCAGAAAGTACAAAAACGAAAGAGAGGGAAAGAGCAGGCTTAAAGGAGGTGTGAAGACAAATTAAAAGGCAACTCTTCAAGGTCAATACCATCGGCGGGAAGGTGCTCGACAAAGTTCTTGGCATGCACAAGCGAAACCATGTAGCAGATTGCAACTGAAATATTAACGGCACTCCTTTGAAAGTCAATGCATTGAAATGATGTGTATCGAAATCCGCACACAATAGAAGAAAATCGTCCTGGTTTAGTAGCTACCACCCTCCATCATACAAAGCAGAAAATTTCCTTGAGTTTCTCAACAAAAGCATTGACAAAATCAAACAGACAAACATGAACTTTTGCATCTTCGGGGACTTCAGTTTAAATTTGCTGCCACAAACCAATCATGGGAATCCGTTGGTCAACTTTAGGAATAAATGTTATAGCCTGACTACCCACTTCCTAATCCAAACTTGTTCATCCTCATGAATGCTACCTGATGTGACTATCACCAATTTTCCCGAACTATCGCCAACACGGTGGTCATCCAAAGAGCTGAAAGTGATCATTCCATAGTGGGCTGTCTGATAAATTCGGCCAAAGCCCCAAAAAATAACTTATTAAGCCAAAAGCACCTGAATGACGCGGCTCTTGCTGCTTCTCAAATCAACTGGAGCAGTTTGATCCCAACCTCAAATCATGCAACATCTTTAGTCATGTCGAACCACTTTGAATGGCATCTGTTGTCGTCATCAGGTCGTTGTCATGGCAATTTATTCATCAGATGCTCCTCTTCATTTTGTCCTGACCTGTTCCCGGAATTGCTAGCAAAGGGTCCAAAAGTAATTGATTTTAACTTTTCTCACAACATCCCATAATACTAAACGCGCTATGTTGTCTGTCTGTCGGTGTGTCTGTCTGTCTGTCCGTGTGTCTGTGGGTCTGTAAGTACCCTCGAAACGCGTCCTCCGTTGAGCTCTTCTCCGCCGAGATCGTTACTTTTTCACACTTCTCTTTTACAGAAGTCGCAACAGGAAGGCCGTCTTCTTTGAATGGGAGCAATCGCATACTCTCCTTCTCGACAGCGGCGTAGCTTTTCGCGTTTAAAATTCGACGTTTTCATCGCAGCTTCGCCATTTTGCTGTGTTTCTTCGCCATTTAATATTGCTGCGTGCACGGAACNCCAAGACATTTGGGCGCAGGCAAATCAGTGCGAAAAGCTGTGCAAAACACAACGAAAAGAGACCGCGGACTTGTAAACTGATGACGTCTTTTGCGAAAACCAATTTGTGCATACGAAAACACGGAGCATGGCTGAATTACACAGTTTTTCATCCGCAAGTCAAACAGCGAGCCTCCTAACCGTGGAGTACATGCTTACTTTGTAGATCTTGTAGCCTTGGGGTATGTGTCAAATGGCCCCCATGATGTCATTGCTTCATTTGTGAGTACTTTCCCTTAGGACAACTTCATTATAAATACAATACTGTATAGTGGACATTACCTGCTACGAGGCAAAATAAAGAAAGAGAGAAAAGTGTATTGATAAATCAACAACATCGCCTTGCTTCCTGTTGTTCCGTTATTGACACTAAAATGCAATAAACGGCACCCTCAAACTTCAACAGAAGACCATGTGAGGTGAAAAATTGTTGGGTACTCAGGAGCCAATCGGTGGGAGGAGACAAACTGCTGGGCTGCTCTATTGCGTTGTCAATGCGTACCTTTAAAGTGGTTTTAGCAATAATTTGAGAACTTTGCAAGAATGCACAGCTAGTCACACAGCTTTTCAGACACGCAAATTGGTCTTGAAATGCGTGAAATATAATAGCCCACAGAATTCAAAACAAGTTACCGTAAGGAATCACAAGTACTTTTATGATGTTATATGATATCAGTTCCTATCTATTATCATTCCCTGAACTTGAGTTTGACAAATCATTCATCATTTCACAGGAATGTTACAATGTGTTGACCTGATTGGAAATTTGCAGTGGGTACGGAAAGTCAGTCACAAGAGAAAACTAGTTAAATTATTTTTTGGGAAATGGTCAAATTATTTTCTAGCTCAAGATATAGCTTCCAAAAGCCTTGACAACATAGTAATAATTCTTTCTCAATACGCTTCACGAATTTGCTGAACCTGTAGGATATGTTTGTTGGTTGTGTGTGGATCGAATGAATAAGCAAGTGGATGATGTTGAGTATATATGATTGTGACAGATACGACGGAGGGTAGCATACCAGCCTGTCCGAAGGCTCGAAGAGTACAGATTGCAAGAGAACGACATTATGAAATACAAGACATTTATAGCGACTGCCAGAGGGCACTGATTGGTGGTCTGACGCAAATGCTTGATAAGACTACCACCAACCGATGCAGAGTAGCTTGAACTGATAAATCCGTCACAATGGAATTGCCATTTTGCAGAAAACAGTTCTTTACAATCCATTGCTAACTTGCCTATTCACCAGCGGTTGATTGACTACTTTAATTTCGTAGTTCGCTACAATTACAACTACTCTCTAAAAATGTAGTTTGTTACAACTACAACTAGAAATGGGACGAAATTCGAATTTTAAATTTGGTTTTTCTGAATTTCGGTATCAAAATTCGAAATCGAATTCGAAATCGAAATTGAAAACACAAAGCTGAAACATCGGCTTTGAAAATTATTCTTCTTCGATACAGAACTTAGGACTTTCTTTGTCAAACCAATGCCAAAACAAGGTTCCGATAGTTTTCTGCAGCCATGTAGGCCTAGGCTACTTCGAAGTTGCAAGTGAAGTGAGCATGCGCGTCATAAAGTGGATTCAGTATTATGAGTCGAGTTCGCAGAAATGATTGAACGTTTAAGCGGTAATTTGATCTGCCTTTTGTTTTGTGAGTGCTGCAGCAAACAGTGGACAGTAATTCAACACTGGCGGGTTTTGCTGTCAGAAAAGCGGGTTTCTTAGCAACACGACCTTGAAACACGCACTATGAACAAGTTGGACCTCGCCTTGCAAGTGATTTCTTGAATTTTCTTTTCTGCACAGGAAATGTACGGGAACAAGTGATAGGTTGTTTGATTGCCCCAAAAATTCGGAACCACGTTTTTGAAGTCGTTTGCCATTTGCGAATTGCTTTCGTGTATTTTTCGTCCATGGAAGTTCAACATTGTTTATAAATCCGCAACCTGCCTCTGTGTTGCCCGTCCGAAAATTGTTCTCTTGAAGGAAATCAAATTTATTCGAATTCGTTTTTCCGAATTTTAGCTTTTGAAATTCGAAATCGAAAATTTCTAATACTGGACTTCGTCCCATCTCTAACTACAACTACACATTACTACAGGATACATTTAGTAGTTAGCTACAACTACTCGCTACGTCTCCCAAAAGTAGCTAACTACTTCGTTACTGACTACTTTAATTTCCTTAAAAAATCAATCAGAAGCAAGAAATTTGACTTTTCATTATTATTCACAAAATATACGACTTGCTATGCGAACCAGGCTTCAATCATCGGCATTATCATGCTACTTTTAAGCCAATTCTATAGTTTTAGTGGGCAGCCTCATGTCAGCTATCAAGCCATTTTCAGGAAACAATGTGTAACGCAAAGAAAGACTACACAGGAGTACGTTGCACGGGTGTTTACTTGTCTCTACACAAGCACACACACAACTGGCGAGACACATCAACGTTCACGATTAACAAGTACAGCACATTGCGACATCGACTATTACAACATACATTTCAACACATTACAAATGTGCTACCGTCTCGGAATTTTTAAAATCCAGATGCAAATGTATGTGGTAAAAGTAGCTAAAGTGATTATCCTAAATAAAAAAGTAGTTAGCTAAAAACTACACTTCTTTAGTTAAAAAGTAGTTCGCTACAGTTACAACTACTTTTTGAAAAATGTAGTCAAAACTACTTCGCTACACAGAAAAATAGTTCACTACAAGTAGCTAACTACTTGTAGTTCGCTACTTCCACCACTGCTATTCACACATGAGGCTGCAATCGCATTGTCTTTCTTTAGTCTCTAGAGGCAAAACTTTAGGGTTTCCCCTCGCGTGCTTCCTAACTAAGTAATTCAAATAAAGGTTGAAATTACAGTGGCAGGCGCCTATTGGTCTGACCACATATTTTAAAAACCAACTTAACGAAACGAAGCTGTTCCCTGCTCAAGGGTGAAAGGGAAAGTAGGCTAAGATGGGTGCTTAACAGGGGCCCTTTTCACAGGGGAACAGCAAAGCAACCAATGGATTATAAGATTATCAGAATGCAGGAGAACGCATGTATGCACCTCAGCTTAGAATCAAGCTGAACGTAGGCCCTACTATTAGCTGTTGAGCCTGTTGATAGTGCCACTCACTGGGCAGTGGCCAGATAACCAGATTCCGGCGTAACATACATGTTTTCCATCAGGCCGGTGGCCAGTCACTGACTCTGTCTCTATTCTCTAGTAGATTAGTTACACTCACAGACTGCACGTGGACTATCAGACCTGAGTTATTGACATTACCGGGAATAGAGGTGGTGGCTGTAGAATTGCTCCAGGTAGTGTTTCGCCTCTTCCAAAGCCAAGAGAGGAGATGTCAAAGGACAGATTGCCTCTGCCCCTTCCTCTCCCGCGTCCCGCCATGTTGTGCTGATCTCTCTGTCTCGGAGTCAACAAGAGGCTGTTGAAATGGTTCAGTTTCTCTGTTTGGCATCATGGACTCCGTTTTAGTGACAGGTGAGCATTAAAAATGTTGAGCTTCTTCCTAATAATGTGCAGTTGTGCACTTGAGATAACCAGCATAATTTAGCTCTAGCCTGAGGTAAAAGAAGACTTGTCCAGCCTTTGTTATGGGAGAGCGCCAGAAACACCTTGATACCTTGATAGCTTGACCGGGGCTTGCTCACTCCCGAAGGAGGAACCCCTCCCTGGACATTATCCATCTGACTCTGTCACGGGCTATTTGTGGCCATGTTGACCCCAGGTGGTAGGTGAGGTCGTCTCGCCATCTCGTCCNTGTCAGCCCCTACCCTACAAGATCTACAGTAGAGCATCTCCACTACGACAGGCAGAGCCCCGAGTAGAGACAAGGAACACGTCTGTTGTCAAAAATATTTCAAATTGAAAATTGCCAGACCTTGATAGACACTGTGACACACTCAATCAGCAAAAGCGTAGCCTTGCTAGAACTTTATGAATTCAAGAGTGATCCATTTGTGTCTTGAGTTTGTTTTTCAGCCGTAGTTCTGTCAGCCGAACTTATAGTTAATGGTAGGTCGCATCGAGTTCTAGCTTGACTGGAGCAATATATGAAGCTGCTGCAAATGCATGTTGTTTCAGGATTTGGTCCATTTCGACATCACACCGTGAACAGCAGCTGGATTACTGTTCAGGTTTGTTTTATATTGAAATGCACTGTTTAACTGTAGCTTCAAACGAGCTGAACCAAGTTTTCATTCATTTTTATACATGAACAGCCCATTGCTCCATTCGCTAATAACTTTTTACCAAAAATATTCATAAAGGTTATGGTTGTATACAATGCTAAAATAGGTACCGATAAAATCTTGACAGAGTACCTTGAAATGTATAATTGTTCGGGCAAACCCCTGCTGACGCAGAACTGTCAGAGTAGGCCTACTTTTCCGGCAAAGGACATCATGCAATGGCTGCAGAGTCCTCTCTCAGGGGCGCATTGTATGTCCAACAAATCTCTGTTGGCAAGAACATTACTGAAATATTAATTAGCTATATCCCCTAAAATATGTTTTCTTTAAAAATGTATTAAGCGCGAATAAGAAAACAGACGCATTTGTTGCATTTCAACTTTCATCAACATCGTTGGTACAAGCTGTGATTTCCATAGCGTACCGTTATGGATAGCATTTATTGTAACTCTGACAGCAATTTCTGTGCACTGAATAAACAGAAGAACTGCACCACAAGATTGAATATTCTTGTGAATTTCTGCTTGACGTCTGCTCTTTCCTTCCCCAGGACTTGAGTCGACAGAATGGAGATGGTTTATTGCTTGGTGGCGTTGAGCTCCACACACGAGAAATTCCCGTTGACTACAAATATGTCACTGAACACATTCCAAAACTTCTAGCAACTATCAAACCAAAGGTTAGTATGATGACGTTTGGATAAAAGCACTCACATTTATGAGCGTAGGTAACTTATTTGTAGAAATGTGACTTAGCTAGCCACTTTGCAGAAAAAGTAACGTGTAGCTGTAGCTTTAGTCATTGGATGTAACTAAACTCAACCTGTATTAGCAGTTACCTATATATAGAGCAGCCACCTGTTTATAACGGCCACTATTCATAACCCCAAAATGACACTTTCTATAGAAATCAACCTGGACAAAAAGTCCACCTGTCCATAAAGGTCCCTTTTCTCAGGTCCCAGGGCTGGCCATTATCAGGATGAGAATCTTCCGTGGAATTCTGCAGATTCTTGACGTTCTGAGCTTCTGGGATCAATCTTGTAATTCTTCTAAATCCGTAGAGAAAATGTATCGGGGTAGAGTGAACGTAGACTCTGATGTGTCACACAAATTCCGATTGCAAGTTCATAACAAGCAATATTTTTTCTCTTTGAAATGGTCTGATCCTGAACAAAGGTCGACAAGCATCGCCATTTTGGATTGTTCTAAGTATTGATTGGTTGGTTGTTTCTGTTTTGACTAATCAGTGACACAAAAATTTGCCGGCTTCAGAACATGTTCAGAATCATCTGGCTGCGAGCAAGGTTGCGAGGAAAATGTTGAAACAATTATTGTTACTGCGAGAACCCGCATTGCTGTTGCGATGAAGATAATAGGAAAGGAAAGCAAAGCAGTTGTGCAGGAGATTGACTTGGGCATAAAGAACACGCTTTTGTAGTCATGGCTTTGACAAGTTAATCACTTCGACTATTAAAATTGGCCAATTTGAGAGAAGTTACGGAGTGTTTGATCGACTGCTGTATTTTGCAAAAGTCGATCTCTCAGGAAAAGCGCAGACTGCGCAGAATATGTTTTGTTGGGAGCTAATAAATTATGGATCTAGTGGATGTATTGCACTGTTGGACATTCCTACAAGATCAAATCAAAGCTATTAACCATTCTTTAACCCTTTACCTTTGCAATTATTGAAATAGCTTTTGTAATCACAACACTCAAACAGAAAATTTGCTGAGTACAATAGGCCTAGGGAAGCATGAACCATTTTACATAAAATTGCCGAATGCTGCTCTGCCTTGCCAACTTAAGATAATATGATCACAGTGATATTCCAATGAAAGTATGCAGAAAATAAGTCAAATATATATCTAAATATAGCGACCATAAAATTTTGGGTAGACTCCCAGCCCTAACGCCACATGCCATGCCAATCCCGAAAATTTTTAGGCCCCGGCGGGGTTTCCTCGTCTTTTACTTTTTCCCATTCTCGTCCCTGCATTATAGACAGGTTTTATTGTACTTTAGTGACTTTTAGAAGTTTCTTTCTGAAGTTTAAAGTTAAACTACTTTTTCAATTTCCCACAACCACAACATGTTGCAAGCAAAGGTCATATGTAATCTGCTATTCTGAGCAACGACCAACATAAAATGGCTCTTGGTACACTTTCTCTGACATTTGGTTTTGAAAACTTAGTTCAAAAGTAACCGTACCTAGTTACTTCTTCTGGACAAGTGACTAGTAACTTTTGACGATGGTTAGCTTTTGAAAACTTTTGAAAGTAACTACAGTGAAACCTTTTGAAAACAAACAAACAAACAAACAAACAAACAAACAAACAAACAAACAAACAAACAAACAAACAAGCAGACTTGTGCGAGATGACCCATGATCATATCATGTAATCTTACTACAGTGAAACCTGTCTATAACGGTCAGCCCTGGGACCTGAGAAAAGGGGCCTTTGTTGACATGTGGCCTTTCTGTCCAGGTTGATTTCTATAGAAAGCGTCATTTTGGGGCTATGAAGAATGGCCTTTATACACAGTTGGCTGATCTATAGAGATGGTTGGTAATACAGGTTTGACTTTTTTCCTTTCTAATTAATATCACTGTAACTTATTAATTTTGAAAGGTAACTGACCCAATCCTGGTTACTTGGCAATGTTTGGTGGGAGCTGATTTTTGTGAATGGCAGTAGTCGAGATAGCAAACCTGTCACCACAATCAAGCAACAGTCACATGCTAAAACATTGAAATTCCTAGGGATATCAACTACAGTGAAACCTCGTTAATATCACTACGATTTTCCATTCAAAAATCGTGATAATAAGCGGGTCGTGATATTAAGCGGGTTAAAATAGTTGATTCAGACAGAGCTTGATTCTTTTAAACTGAAGTGATATTAAGCGGGTTGTGATATTAATCGAGGTGATATTAACGGGGTTACACTGTACTGATTTGTGTAGAGGTGATTTGTTTCTTTCTAATGAACCAGCAATTAACCCTTGTCCTGCTATTGACGTGTATACACGTTTTCGAAACAATTCAAAAGTAGCAACATATAACCAATCACATAGTTAATCTCTAGCGATCAACCAATCAGCAATGGATAAAGCAACTGCAAGTCTTCATTTAACTAGTTTTATGAGCAAGCACAGTGCAGACCTTTCACATCAGCTTGTTCTTTATTTGGGCAAGGTTGTAGGCATCGTAAGACGAATCTTATGACGCTGACGACCAAGTACTTTGTGTGTTATGTCTTTCTTGGCAGCTCGTTGTCCATGTTGGTGTGTCAGGGCTGGAGAAGGCCCTCCAATTGGAATTATGTGCCCATTCATCTGGTTATAAGGCACCCGATGTGTGTGGTTGTGTCCCTAACGAGGAGTGCTGCATAGAAGGTTGGGTCATAGACATACCTGTGTACATGTTTCTGTATTATGTCACTTTCATTAATGGCAAACACGCGTTTTAGTGCTACACTCAAACCTTGCTGTTGCAACTTCTTGCTGTGCCTTCTGTTTGCTAGGTCTGTGTTTTCCGTTTGTGAAATCTGGCCTGTATTGAAATTTGTGTTTTGACATCTAGTACCCATACACAGTATACGGGATCACAATAGTGACGAAGAGAGGTACTCTTCTTATTCGCACACTGAAAATATTCTGGGAAACGCATATTGGGGCTGTGTAGGCCTAACGTCTTTTTTCCCATGGGGACCGTGACTTTTTGAAATTTCGTTTTTTTGAACCACCCTAGTGCAGAGGTGGTTCGAAGTATTCAACTAGACAAGGGAGCCAGCCCTCTCAGCAATTGTGGTGGAACTTATGAGAATTCCTCTATATAACTCTACCGTTCGTCCAAAGTGTGCTTCTGCCTCCATTTGTGGTAGCTAAATAGCATCTTAAAGAAACCAGGCATTCCTTCTAAATTGTCTCGTTGAGTTTGATCTCTCTTACACTTTTCCATTATTATAAACTTCAACAACATTGTATTATCTTTCCATTTCCCTTTTGGCTTCTAATCAATAATCACATTACTTCACATTACTGTCTAAATAGTAGATTCATTGCTCTAGGAAATATCAAGGTCCATTTTGGCATTGGTTCAGAAGATTGCACATAGGACTACGGTGTGAGAGATGGGACGAAGTATAGTATTAGAAATTTTCGATTTATATTTCGAATTTCGAAAGTTAAAATTTGGAAAAATGGATTCCATTTCGAATAATCTTGATTTCCTTCAAGAGAACAATTCTCCGAGGGACAATACGTGTATGTGTCTATATATTTGAACAAATCAAAGATACGAATACTCACATGGAAGGTAGGACTCGCCTGCACTGATACCATGCGGTGTTACATTTCGAAATCTACAATTTCAACTGCTTTTTGAAGGATGGTAGCGATACTGCGGTTACAAGTTCTTCCGGTAAAGAGTTCCACAGTCGCACAACACGATTAAAGAAGAAGTGATGGCGAGCATCACTGTTTGCTTTTGACACATAGAGGCGCTGCGAATGGCCT
>OFHS01004346.1:0-14269 GCA_900245855.1 Calvadosia cruxmelitensis | reverse complement strand
CCCCAAAATGATACTTTCTATATAAATCAAGCTGGACAGAAAGGCAACCTGTCTATAAAGGTAATTTTTGTTGGGTCCCAAAGGTGACTACAGTCAAACCTGTATTAGCGGTCACCTCTATAGAGCAGCCACCTGTGTATAAAGGCCACTCTTCATTGCCCCAAAATGACACTTTCTATAGAAATCAACCTGGACAGAAAGGCCACCTGTCTATAAAGGTCATTTTTCTCAGGTCCCAGAGGTGACCGTTATAGACAGGTTTCACTGTACCTAGTTATATATAATCTTTGTTTGCTTGAAGAGATTGACTGTTTGACCTTATTGGAATACATGTTATTGTTTTCCTAAATGCTTGGATATAAGTGGTTCGTAGACCCGATCTGCATTTAAGCAGGGTGCTGAGCAATTTCGGATCTAAAATATGAACTTTCTCTCCATTTTGCTGATCCTTTTACTTTATCTGAGGAATGCTTTTTGTAAGAAATTGTTATTAGAGGTACCACACAGCAACGATTTCTGGGTGACGTAAACTGACACTCTGAAAACTAGGTGGCAATCAGAAAGCTATGGCATCTTTAAACTTGCTAAAAATAAATAAATGGTCCTAAACGTCTTCCAATCTTGCTACAAAGACACACTTGATGTATCCTAGACTTTTATACCTGTCCTATTTGAATCTAATCTAACAAAGGAAATTTGATGTATTTTGTATTTTAAAATGTGACATTTTCAAAAGGATTTCAAGCTTGCAATCTGTACGTTGTGTCACGTTTTCATGATGTCTTATATAGCACAAATAACAACAGCTGAAGTTGACTTCAACTTGGGTTGGAAGAAATGTCCCTCGTTTCCCGGAATTATCCCGGATTTATGTTCCCATACACTGCTAAATTTATTTAAACTTTTTGGTGATTTTTCTCTGTGGTCTGGTAACCCAAATCTTCTGACAGCCTGATACACCTATTGCTCATCAAATTTAGAAGAATTACTGAACATTTATGAAACAAGAAATAATATCTGGATCTGGCGAATAGTATCATCCTTGCTATATTTATAAGAACGTAGGATGTTTAGGGGGCTTTCTAGTATTAAGGATCTGGTGAAAACCACAGACCCTATAGGCGCTTCATCCTAAGCATATAGTGCACCCCACTTACAAATATGCACCCCTCCTCACCCAAGTAGGCTTAAACCCTGATTAAACTCAACACCATAGATAAATTGTTTTGGCTTTGGTGCTTGGTCTGGTGGGAGCTGCTTACCTGCAATGGCAGCAGTCGAGATAGCAAACCAGTCACCACAACCAAGCACCAGTCACACTTCTAAGTTTGTGGAATTTCTATGACTACCAGCTAATGAATTTGAGGGAGCGGCAGGGTGGGGAAATTCTTGGAGTCCCAACCATGTTTATTGTGATGCAAGGCCTAATGTTGTATGCGATTCCCAGCCAATGCACAGATTCTGGTAAAGCAAATGTTCCTGCATGTAGCAGGCAGAAGCAATGGTGAGGAACTGCTGCTCATACCCCACCATCTAGCTAGGACATGTGCGGGGCCATAAGATTGTCAGTAGGAAGGCCCTGTCTGATGACACACCACACCTACCATGCCACAATGAGACCAGCCTCCATTACAACCCTGTCGACTAGCCTTGAGTACAACCTTAGCAAACGTTAACACCATGATGCGAGTTTAACCTACTTAAATTACATTTAGCTATATTATCACGCTGTCATCTGCTATTTGTTGTAGCTGTGATGTTGGAAAATATTGATGGACAATTGACGGTTATTGGTGTGAAGGAAACGTTGGCGGATTGAAATACTTCATTCAGTCTCCATCCTTGCAAGATTTCTACCCAACCGAAGCCACTCCCGTCATTACTTTTGAATTTCATATTAAGTTATTTTATGACGTATATTCGTCACTAAAGCTGGTAAACACAAACACAGCCGGATTGTGAAGAAAAGCGTTGTATCCCAATCGATAAACAAGACTATTTGTTTAAACAATTGATAAATAAAGATATCTTGGAGTTCAATGCAATGTGACAGCGCTCAACACTGTTCACGTAATAATTGCTGAAGTCTTTCTGTTGTAATAAAACATCTGACAAAACATGTCTAGCATGGTGTCGTTTCGACGCAACATTCGGGAGCAGTTGTCAATTTCATTTCAATGACATCTGCTTAGGGGGTTAACGACTGTTTGTGGCCTTTGCTGGCGTACAGGAGATCTCCCACTTTCCAGACCCCGAATCCTGAAATTAGGGAGAAAGGGATAACGTTACCCTAATGATGTTATTCGACACGAAACCAAAGGGAGTAATCAAAGAGAAAACAAAAGTCGCAAGAGAACAATTTTTTAACTTTACTTTCATAACATTATTACAAAAGATACGTAATAACTTAATCACACAAATTGCTAAATTAATCGTTAGCGTTATGTACATAAAAATGCATTGAATTGTGGAAATTGCAATTATGAATCAAAAGTGACTGTAAAATGGC
Organism: Calvadosia cruxmelitensis; assembly: GCA_900245855.1. Taxonomy (NCBI): domain Eukaryota; kingdom Metazoa; phylum Cnidaria; class Staurozoa; order Stauromedusae; family Kishinouyeidae; genus Calvadosia; species Calvadosia cruxmelitensis. The sequence continues at coordinate 11,760 of OFHS01004346.1, read as the reverse complement.
CGTAAAAATGGTAGCCCAACAAGATTTCAGAAAGGGAATTTTGAACACAATGTAACGCTGTGAAGTGTTTCCAAAAATGCCATTGTTCATTCTCTATCAGACCTGCTGTTTTGCCATTTCGGCTTGCATCTTTGCCAGCATTTCTTGCATTCGTTGCAGCTGTCAAACATAAACAAATTTAACTTAGTGAAAACAAACAAGAATTTGTTTATATAAACATGACAGTCATCTATTTATTTGCAAGATCAACTGAAGTCAGATTTCCTTTCCTGCTGGGACTTCTTATTTGCTTTTTGGATCAGGAATAATGGTATACGATTTGAAGGGATGAACAGAATTGGAATTTAGAAATTTTCGAATTTGATGTCTTGTTTCCTAAGAATCAGAGTTTATACCATGTAAATAGAACAAGATATTACTTATTGCCAAAGATATTACTTATTGCCAAAGATATTACTTATTGCCAAAGATATTACTTTTAAATATAACAAGATATTACTTTTGGTATAGATCCTTATAGGCATGTGGCCTTTCTGTCCAGGTCGGTGTCTATAGAAAGTGCCATTTTGGGGTTATAAAGAGTGCCCTTTATACACAGGCGGTTGCTCTACAGAGGTGGTCGCTAATTCAAGTTTGACTGTACAAAAAATTTACCTCTGCTTCCTTTTTAATAAGCAACATGTCTCGTTCATCCTTTCCTCCGCCAGTGTTGTCTCTCCTAAAGCCAAGCCAACAGCAATCAACATTTGCACAAATTACTGAACAAAAGACAAAATATCTTAATAACTGATTGACCAACTGTAGTCTCATTGCATTTGGGACTCGTGCTAGTTGACCTCTGTCACATGCGATAACACGAGAAAATGGCTTTGCTTAGAGTGCATACGACTACACTCTTTTCTCTAACGGTTAATTTTAAGGATTGTTCTTGGCTGTTGAAATTCTCAATTTCAGTTCAAAACATGTGACTGTGGTCGCTTAAAACCCAAAATGCATCAGGACTGCACTTGGCTCAATGGCCGCTGTTTTTGTACCTGGTTTCGCCCTCTGGCATCTGCATTCGATTTGCGCTGCCTCCACCGTTTCCACTTGCCAATTTCTGAGCGCGGAAATTCTCGTAATGAATGTCTTGAGTTACATCTTTCAAATCCTGCATGTGTGTCCTACAATCAAGCAAAAAAAAACATATCAATCTGCGAAGGAACTTCAAACTGATTTGCTTCAATTGAACGACAAAGAACTAGTCCAATGTACCTAATCAGCATGTTTCTCAACATGGTAAAATCACAATGCTTTGGCTCTTCAACTGAAATACAAAGACACACTCAGCTATAGCAGACGCAAACAGAGAACAAAGCGATAGGAATGCTCTCCTGTGTATGACTTACTATCAACAACACCCCATGGGTATATTCGTCCTCTGACTCGCTTGCCGTTGACATCAAAGACTTGGTTACTCCCAACCACAGCAAACGGAATACTGCTCTGAAAATTAAAAAGGTAATGTCAGCAACTTGTTACCAATAATAATGATAATGAATTATTATCGAAGATTTCGCATTCCGCTACAGAGCCGCTAAGCAAAGTAGTTCAACATTATGGTAAGTTTTACAGAATAACAAGCTTAAAAACTGTGCCGAAGATACCTGCTAATCTAGAAACGTTAAAACTCTATTGATCATAAATCCTATACAGAAGTCGGCAGCTTATTTCCTCAAACGCTTATATTTATACGATTACATTATGCAATAGCACTGATTACAAATAATGTCATTGTGTCCATTTCTACGGACAAACAAGACACATAGCCCTTCAATTTTAATTGCCCTGTTGATCTTCTAGAGAAATGTAACTTCAAACCGAGTAAGGAATTTGTGCTCTGTAGGCAAAGGAAGTTTTCCCCCGTAGAAATTGACACAACGGCGTAATTTTGAATCAGTAATTAAATATATGTAAAATAGTAATTATTCAATCAATGAACAATAGTCAACAAGTCTAGCGTCCTACTTTCAATTCTTTGTTGATTGCGATGAACTCTTCGTCTTCTTCATCCTCGTCAACTTCAGGAAATTGATAGATATTAATCCCATTATTTAAAATCTCGTCTAAAATCTGTAAACAGAAAGCCAAGCGTATGAAATACGTGATGTTTAAAATAAATTATAATAAATTATAACCAAGCGATGTATCAGTGATAATGAACACGTACACGTGACTTCAGACTTTTTACTTCTGCCTTTGTTAGGGTGTCGGCTTTGGCAATGACCGGGACGATGTTTACTTTGCTGTGCAGTGCCTTCATGACGTTTACATCAATGGGTTTCAACCTGACGATAAACACAAAAATATTAATTTTGCAATTAAGAAATTAACCAAAATAACTGAGAAGCTGTCAGTACGATATTTTTTAACCCTTGTCCTGCTCACAAAACTAGTTAAATGAAGACTTGAAGTTGCTTTATCGATTGCTCATTGGCTGATTGCTAGGGATTAACTTTCTGATTGGTTATTTGTTGCTACTTTTGACTTGTTTCAAAAACGTGTATATACGTCAATAGCAGGATATGTGTTAAAAGTAACTTATAAAAATGATTTGAGAACATGTGCACTGTTTTGAGCGTCGATGTGTTCACGCCCCATGAACATACAGATATGTAGGCTATTCCTTATCTTTCTAGCTTGTGAGGTTTTTATTTGTTTCACCTTGTGAAAACGTATACAAGCCATCTCAGCCCAGCCGTTAACATGTGCAAATCAATTACAAGACATTTTAGCTTGGAACACCAGCGCAACTCATGCGCGATGGATTTTGCTAATCATTATCCTTACCCATGGCCGACTGGATTGATGAAATACAGGCAACAATGCACCCTGTTGTCGATGATGTTTCGTCGATTCAATCCGGATTCGTCGTGCAGATAAGCCTCATATTGCATGTCCACGTAATCAACGATGGGCTCCCAGCTGACGAAGGAACGAGATCAATAAAGTACAGGGACAATGAAAATAACACAACATGCACCGTTCTGGAGGGTTACCAGACGCAAGGTCCATCTTCTGCGTCATGCTCTTGGCTACTACCGCCTCATCATCATCATTACTGTTGAACTACAGCAGATGACGCCATCAGTGTCTGCGATCGTGAAGCAACACAGATTACACTTTATCGGCTATACTATAAGAAGCAAGGATCGCTCTCTCCAGCTCATATCACATTGTAGAGTGGAAACCCACTGAACTACACCACCGGGGCTTTGCCAATCTGTGTAATGATCATGACGAGTTAACATGTTACTGTTTGTTTACTGGTGTACTATTGTCGTCTGCAAATAATAATTTTGTGGTGTATGGAAAGCCTTTGTAATTTGTATGATTGTACAGTGAAACCTGTCTATAACGGTCACCTCAGGGACTTGAGAAAAATGACCTTTATAGACAGGTGGCCTTTCTTTCTAGGTTGATTTCTGTGGAAAGTGGCCCTTTGGGGTTATGAAGAGTGGCCTTTATACCCAGGTGGCTGCTCTATAGAGGTGTAAGCTAATATGTACAGGTTTGATTGTATTGTAAAGAACAGGAACGGGTTGTTCCACTTAACACTACCGTCTGGGGAAAAGACGAAAGGGGGGAAATATGTAAAATTTCCAAAACATCAACAACATTTAGCCCGACTTGGCATGTAAAATCTAAGACTTGTCCTGCTATTGACGTGTATACACGTTTTCAAAACAAGTAAAAAGTAGCAACATATAACCAATCAGATAGTTACTCTCTAGAGATCAACCAATCAGCAATCAATAAAGCGACTTCAAGTGTTCATTTAACTAGTTTTATGAGCAGGACAAGAGTTAATATGTAACAATTCTGTGAAATAAAGGACGTCTGGTGATGTATAAAAAGCAGCTACGACAGGATTACAATTTCGATCAATACGAATTTCACTAACAGGATATGATGCGTCGGTGGATATTGTAACGGGACCTGTATATATTGCTGCTACATTTAATCATTACGTTTCCCTGCTGCGCTAATATTTNACTATTACATTAATTAGAGTATAAGGTAAGGACAACACAGGGTGGCTGGAAGGTATTTGACTTAACAGCAAGTACTGTACACATAATCTGGGCCAAATGTACCCCATTTTGAGCTATACAAAAAAACAATGTCTTTTCCTCGGATTTGACTTACCCTAAAAGGGGTCCTACTATAGTAAAAATCGATTGAAACTTCTTCCATAACAGCTCCTGTGTAGGGTACAATGTTTGTGTATCTTTAGAAATCAGGGTAAGATTATTAAGCAAGTCATTATCAAATTTTGTTGGATCACTATAAGACGCCCGCACAGCAGGGCATGTCTTCCAGGCGCAGCTCTTGGTAGCATTGGGTACAGAAGAGGAAATTTTGAACTCGACAAGTTCGGTGGTGGTATTGTAGCACATGTAACAGGTGTCTCTGGTTACAAACTCATCAATTAACCACTTGTAAGATGCCATTGACTCACGGTGAAGATGTAGAACAGCACCTGGCAATGAAATAGAATCCACAGAATTAATTGACAACCATTTACAGTAAATTGCGTCTATCTATGCTCAAAATGCGGGAAGAGGCACAGCAGCATTATTTTCACACAAAAAAAGAAACAGGGGAATTAAAAGATAGTTACAGCCAAACCTGATGGAGCACCCACCCTCGTTGATGCTATTCTCATCCGCATCCGCGACGCTTCCGCCCGTGACCCCAAAGTCCCAAACTCACAATGCTTTGTGAAACCCTCCATGCTGGCTTTCCCTCGTTAAAGCAGCAACTACACAAAAGCCTCCATCCCTATCCTTCTCTACTGTTGAGTTCCTCTTTACTGGAATTGAGCGATTTGCGGTCGCAAATTGCTGCCAAGGAATAACAAGCCATCCCAACGTCCATTATTGATTGTCACGTTTTTTCAACTTTATTACATATATCGATTAATGGTGCACTGGCCTGTTGATTAATGAAATGTATTACTGTTCATTTATTTGTTTCTATTGTTAGCCTATTCAATTTTTTACCAAGCAAGCTTGCATGTCGGGCAATGCACATTAAAATTTGGAACTTTCACTCAGCATTTCCTTTTCGAGAAGCAGTAACTTTTACTTGTAACTAGCTACATTTCTAGGAAGGTAATTGTAATTGGAACTAGTTACATTTTTCGAAGAGTACTTGTACTTGTAACTAGTTACATAAAAGGAGGAACTTTACAGAACTGCATTTGAGTAACTGATTACCAACGCAGCATTGCTCAGCAAAAGAATCTTGGAGAATCACCACCTACCTTTCGGCATTTTCTTGATAATTTTGAAGACAGGGCTGCTTTCAATTCTCTCCTTCTCGGACAAAAAATAACCAGCTGCGACGCTATCATCAGTCTCTCGCTGCTTTTCAAGCTCTATCCTCTTCAATTCCGACAAAATAGCATTTGCCTTTAATTCTATCGGTGACAATGTTATATTTTGCCCTGTTCTATGTCTGTTATCTCGAAAAGAGAGCTCCTTTCTCAACTCGAGGTATTTTGCAACAGGAGCCGGTTGGTCATGACGAACGATACCTTGTGGGGACGGATAGCTGTGCACATCCACAACGAAGGTAAAGACAATACTTGAAAAGGCAAAGAAAAAGCACGACATCGAAGCCATTTCTGCCACTGTGGTTGACCGCTACTGCTCTTGCAACCTTGCACAACTTGTATTTCGTTGCACAACTTTAATACCTGCTGCGTTGAGTAATGTCGAAGAGAAACATCGAGTGATGTTTTGCGTTGCCCTATTGAAGTGACCTCAATATAATGATATTCCTTGCCCCAGCTAGAGGTTGGTTTATTAATCTGTTTGTTCCTGTTTACTCTATTCCTTTTCTATATCATATACCTGTAGTTTTATTCCACGTGCAGATGTAGGGAAGATTGCTAAATCAGTCTGGCGAATCAGTGCGACATCAAATTAACAACCCTTTGGAATTGATTCAAAACAAAATTATCAAAAATACTCTGAAAGTTTGGCAGAACTCTCCAGCAATCTGGCCAGCAGATGTGAACTGTCATCTCTGCCATTAGCCTGTTAAATCATGTAATGTGATGAAGTATCTTCAGCGGTTAATATCTGCTGATACTGATTCCTTGATGTTTATATTTTGAAAACCAAATTAATTGTCTTACATTATGTTATACTTCAAAATCTTCGATCTGATGACGCATCGTGGTACATCTTCATCTCCTCCTTGACCTTGTGCTGGTGACGCGCGTTATTGATCTTTTCGGTTTGCACAAATGGAATCGGCGTTAAAGGCTGGCGACCCATAAGGGCTTGCAACGGCGCTGTGCCAAACTGCCAATCATGCGATGATGCATTGTTCGTAATTAAAGAGAACCGCTTAAATGTCCGGTGAAACCTTTCCACCCTGCCATTTGATCGTGGGTAACGAGGAGCCGATCTTCGACGCCGTACTCCCCACGACGCACAGAAATGTTTTAAATCTTTGATGTGAATTGGGAGCCATTGTCTGTCATGAATTCGAAGGTGGGGCTTCGGCGACAGAATACGGCTTCCAGTGCGTTTAGATTTTCATCCGTAGTTTCGTGTTTCAACGGGAAGACCTCTGGGTATCGGGATCCGTAATGCACGATTGACAAATACGGCATTTGCTCCATGTGAAAAATATCCATAGCAACGGTATGCCAGGGGGGCAGAGAGTCAGACGGCTTTAGCTCGGCCTCGGGCCACACCTCCTCAAATTCTTTACAGCGCTCACAGAGACTAATTGCTGCTTTCACTTCGGATGTCATACCCGGTTACCAGACAGTCGATAATTGTGACAGAGTGGAATTCAGACCAAGGTGACTGTCGTATACTATTTGTCGTACTTGACCATGATTGTATGACGCTCTATAACTATCTTGGAATTTATCTAAATAAATTATGTAGTTTACGAATTAAGGAAGAGTAACCTTTTTCAGAAATGTATGCTTTTAAGATCTTGTAATGATTATTATTAGTAGTATATTTTGTAATCTCTCTGCTTTAATGGTAAATATATTTCTACTATGGTCTTTTGACGTTGAACTTGCAAAAACATGTAGGTATGTATGTATGTATGTTTGTTTATTTGTCCAGATGGGACAGGAAAATAAAGGAGGGATTTACCCCCGCTTATATACTTCCATTACTGCAACAATATAGGTACATATGTTATACAATGAACAGTTCTAATACAATAGACGGTTACATGACAGGTCCGTTGCTTTCAAGAAAAGATTTGAATTGATGGATTGACTTTGAAGTGACGAGGACTTCAGGCAGCGAATTCCACCATGGGACGACACGATTTATAAATTCGTTTTTCACCGAATTAAATTTGCAGATCGAATTGGTCTTTACCTTCAGTGAGTGTCCACGCATAGAATATTTGTTAGTATCATATTTACAAAAAGAATCCATCTCAAAATCAACTAAATTATTGCATATCTTATACATCATCGTCAGATCGTTTCGGACATGTCTAATTTCAAGTGAATCCATGTTGAGTAATCTCAATTGTGCAGAGTAACTATCGTTGTTTCTGCCACTGGAATTACAGACGAATTTCGTAAACCTCCTCTGTACTTTTTCAAGCTGCCTGATGTCTTTCAGTAGACAGGGATTCCAGACACGGGACGACGATTCCAATAATGGCCTGGCATATGTTTTGTATGCTTTCAAAAGAAGGACAGGGTCGCGTGAGGAGAAGCACTTACGCATTAAGTAGGATCTAGAATGGGCTTTAGCAGATATCACTGGACAGTGATAAGATGACTTAAGATTACTTCAGATTACTTGTAAGCATAACTCCAAGGTCCTTGATTTTGTCAGCATTTTTCAGTTGGTGATCGGTCAGGCTGTAATTACAGGGTTGACTTTTTAAATTTCCAACGCTGAAAACGGAGCATTTATCAAATGCGACGCGTAGCTGCCACTTGCTGATCCAATCGCAGAGTTTTGCAGGGATTTGTTGAGCTTAATGGCACGTTCCGAATTGTATGAATAAACTTTGGCATCATCTGCAAACAATTTTATACGACATTCATCCTCTAAACATGTGAAAATGTCATTAATAAACAAAATGAATAGTAAAGGTCCCAACACTGATCCCTGTGGAACACCACTGACGACATCCAATGGCTCAGAGGAAGCTTGTTCAATGGAGACAACTTGGCGGCGACCGAATAAGAAAGCGGAGATCCAGTTGATCAATTCGTTTTGGAAGCCGTATGTCTTTAACTTGATTATTAGCTTGTTGTGAGACACTGTGTCGAATGCCTTACTAAAGTCATGTAAACGGCGTCAACATGGGATTTATTATTGATGGCTTGACTCCATGTCTAAAGAGTGTGCAAAAGTTGTGTGCACGTCGACTGACGAGAGAGAAAACCATATTGTTCTTTCGTTAGTAAATTATTTTCCTTGAGATATTGTCTCATCTTGTATGTACTTGTCATATACCTGCATTCAAGGTATTGGTAATAAAATATAACAAACAAACAAACAAACATCATCATCATCATGGACATGGACAAGTATAATGTATTTGAAAAAAAAATTAAATATCCAAGAAAATACACGAATAGAAGGCGATGGTTATAAACGCACTTACACTAAACGGTTTACAGATGCGTATACAAAATTTATTTAGACTTCATTTATTGCATACATGCTTCATAATTTTGAATTTAAACTGCTCGGATGAAGGAGCACAAACGACGTCCTCTCCAGAATCTTACGGCATGATTGAAAAAGGAATGATGTCGGCAGTTAGTTGATGCATTATCAACGTGAAATCGTCTACTATTTCTTCAAGTGTTCGAGGTTTGGACGAGATGGAGGCTGGCATTCTCACGTTCACTTTCCCTCGAATAATTTTATGAAACAAAATATGATCATCATCATCATCAAGTTGACTTGATAGTAATTTGTACTGACCGATGTCTTTGCTGCTGTGGATACAGAATGTAGTGGATTTCTTTTTAACAGATGGATACAACGATGTCTCACCAACATCATAATCATGGTTAATTCCTGAAAGGCACCTGATACATCCGTGAATTCTCTCACTTAGGGTCCTCGAACCATGCATTCCAGGGGAAAAAAATCGAAATGAAACGAATTGATAAAATATAGAATGTAATTATGAAATTTACAATGTGACAATTTTAAAAGTGACCAGACTCGGCTGTCTCGTTCTTCTCGAACAGAGAGTCCTACTGTTTGTCACTTCTGATCGCTAAGGGAAGGCTTTTTGTCCCGGGTTGGTACCAAAGAGAAGCAAGACGTTTCAAGAATTTTTGTTTTACCCAATCTTAAGGTAGCCAAGAAAAAGAATTACCCAACCTGTAAAAATTACATCATGTTATGATATTAAACAAATGGATGAAAGGTAGATATCCTATCGGCATTAAAAACTGTTATCAAATGCATTACTTCATCCATTTGTGCATACTGTACAATAAGTCAAAGAACGCCATACCACGTTTAGTCATATGAGATTGGAATCGATTAACCAGCAGTGGAAAGAAAATGTCAGCTGGAGGTGGCAGCCAAAGAAAAATCACCCGACCTTCGGGGTTGCCAGATTTGAGTAACCCACCCCGATTTTCTCCGGTACCAACCCTGGGCATAAATAATGAGTGGTCCGTAAGCTGTGCTTGCCAAGCGCTGTTTGCACGAAAGCACAGTTTGTTTGGTTTGTTACTTGTGGAGCCTCCGGTGTTCACACGATGTGTTTCATCGAATATACTGTTAATAATGTTGGAGCAAATACATTTAAACCTTTGTAAACGGTAGCCGCTTGCAGTTATAGAGGTTCTTTTGTTTCAAAGGCATCCAGTTGAGTTTCTTGAATAGTGGAAAAGAAGAAAATGTCCTTTCCCTATCTAGGATGATCCCTCGCTGCACGTTTAGTAGCTTGGCCAGGTAATCCACAATGGAGGAATTACTCCGGTTTTTTTAGCAGTCAAGGTGCGGTAAAATGTAAACACAGAAAGATAGCTTCCTGGATGCAGTAGGGAGATACTACTTAATGCTTTAACACAGTAGCAGATTGGTGCTCACTGTCCTCACAACAGTTTAATGTGTTTTCCATGTAAGATCTTGATCTATTGCAATTCCGACTCCGAGTGTTATTTGACTGTTTTTGCCCACCAGAACAGTGTCGCTGATCCTCCCTGTAAGTTCATTGTCTAGTTTTTGTAGTTCTATGCATTTCTGACAAGTTTCTATCTAGCATGCATGTCGCTTTCTTGTAATTGACTGCCATGTTGTTGCGCTTGCACTCTTTTTCGTCCGATATCTTGGTCTAGTTTTGCACAGAGGAGGTCAGTTATCTTGACAATGGCAACAAAGTATTGTCGTCTTCATGCAAAAACGGGAATTATTAGTAAGAGAAAATAGACTTAAATTAAGTATTTTTTTATTATTTCAAGTACGTTACTAGATACAAGTAAATGATTACTAATCAAACACTTGCCTCACAGAAGACGGAGATGCTCTAGGAATGATGTCTACTTATTCCACACAAGCAAGATTAACAGGTCTGGCTTTCAAAAAGCGAAAATNAGCAAATCCGCCCATACTGCGCTCTGTTGTGACGCGCCGGATTTCATGCAAAATTGACCTCTCCACGAAAAACAATTGTAGTAATTTTATTTCTCGGCGGATTGAAATAAGTGTACTCTTACGTGAAAGCTGAGTAGTANAGTAGTAGATCTTTCTAGCCATCATAAATTTGAATTCATTTAAGCTCGATTTGTTTACGAACCGCGTCTGTAGCGTTTCTAAATGACGTTTTGTCTACTTTTTCATGTTGACATGCCGAAAAGACATACTAAATGAGTGATGAATTTTGCTGAAACAAGCTAGATTAATGAACAAGTGCTTATTACACAACAGTAAAGCAGTAAAGCTGCTTCAAATTACCCGACTGATTTCTTATTATTTTATTTGTTCGCGCAATCCGTTGATTTTGCAAGGAAATTTTGTCAAAAAACAAGGGATAATGAAAAATAGAAAATCAGCGTTATGGGACGAAAAAATACGCTGGATCGTAGCATTATGTCCATTTATTACTATCAGCTATTTTCATGGCAATCCGTTAACCTAAACTAATTTAGATTAATATTTTACCATCACTGTCCATGAAATCGCGCCAGTCTGTATTTCAGTCCCACTAGCTCCTTGCTTACAGAACTTTACATTCATAGCAACATAACTAATGTTGTTTACCACATGACCCTGCTTCTTCATAAATTAAGAATCCGCGTTGTTACAGCCGCGAGAATTCTCCGTCTTGAATATGTTGGAAATCTTAGCAAGCCGCATGCAAACAGACTTCCCGCTGTAATCCTGACCTTCTAGCGGTTTGCTTTTCAAACTAGCTTTGCAGACTAAGGTATGTGTTAAGAAAGAATTAACTTTCAGATCATACCAGTTTCATCATCGGGAGTTTAGAAAATGTAATGGTTTCACAATGATTGATGGAATTCGCTTGACAACAGCAACCAAACACAATCAGACGCGACAACAAAATAACGATTACTCACTTTGTTTGTCAATGTTTAGGCTCAAACTCATAAAATAATGTTCAGCGAACAGTCTAGCAGTTGCTCTGCAAAGATCTTTGTGAGATTCGCTGTCAAACACCAGAGTTTGATGCATTGTTTGCAGCCGACACGGTGGGCATTTGCAACGGAAAATGTCTGAA
>OFHS01004345.1:0-14269 GCA_900245855.1 Calvadosia cruxmelitensis | reverse complement strand
TTGTAACTTTCAATGTTGATTGCCCCAATATCTGGAATAAAAGTTTTTGGGTTTATGAGCACTTTAACCTAATTACCTGGTTAACGTTTGGTTCTAATTTGGCTTTCTTATGTTAACCGTAAGTATTTCTTTTGATTTTTTATATTGACACACCGCACTAAGTCAGTCACCGTTTCAGCTGGTCACGGTGTTATTTACAAGGTTTGTACCCTGGCTCGCTTGGTCACCGTTTCAGCTCGGTCACTGGTCACTGGTCACCGTTTCAGCTTGGTCCATGGTCACCATTCGTGACGCGTTTCCGGTCACCGAAGTTGGTCACGGTCACCATTTCATCTAGTGGTCACCGTCACCATTTTGGTCACGGTCACCGTTTCAGCTGGACCCCACCACATGTCCACATGTCGTTCAGGATCAAGGTGAGCAGTTGCACGTGAGGTCGATGAAGAACAATCGCACTTTCCTGTGGATGATTTTCTAGACATCTAATGAGTTACGTAGATAGAAATGAGCTACTTGAACGTCAGTCATCGGACGGGATTAACTACGATGATGTTCTACCTCGATTTGTCCCTGAAGTAAGTTATGATTCCGAACCAACTTCAACTGCAAATCTTACCAATGACTCTGAGCTTGACCCCTCATTACTTGATGTTTACGATGAACTGGAAGATTTATCGTTATGCAATGGAGACCTGGATGAATTTGAGCAGGTTATAGCTATAGCAGATTTCGCAGCAAGTGATGATACCCAGTTGTCGTTGAAAGAGGGTGACAGCATTGTTGTTGTCAGCAAGGAGACAGATAATTGGTGGTGGGGTGAGGTCGATGGGGTCTGTGGATACTTCCCTGTCAATCATGTTCAATTGAAAGGGAATCAAGAGGTAACTGTTCCAGATTGGCAAGATGAAGAGTATTATCGTAACTACGGCAAGTTGAAAATCCATCTCGAAATGTTATCTGATAGCGCAAGGACTGAGAAATACTTGGAAGCTGTGAACACAAACATTGAAGCAATGCGTGATAAAATTGTCCTTGATGTCGGCTGTGGAACTGGGATAGTTTGCTTATTTTGTGCAAGATATGGCCATGCGAAGCATGTGTATGGCGTTGAAGCAAGCGATGCTGCTGATTTTGCTCGCCTGACAGTAGCACAGAATAATTTGAGTGATCGAATAACTATAATAAATTCCAAGCTTGAAGATGCTCAGCTCCCAGAGAAAGTCGATTTGATTGTTTCAGAATGGATGGGCACATTGCTGCTTGCAGAAGGAATGCTTCATACAGTGTTAAAAGCGAGAGAGCTATTCTTAAAGCCTGGTGGCAGAATGTGGCCTACTACGGCCACGTTGTTCCTGTGCCCCACAACTGCAAACAAAACTTATGCGAACAAGATTCAATTCTGGGATAATGTCTTTGATTTCAACTTCTCATGCCTGCGTGAGAAGGCACAAGAGGAATTCTTTGGGCGTCCTGTTTATGACTATGTTGCTGCAACAGAAGAGTGCCTATCAGCACCTTTCTCGGTGTTAGAGATTGACATTGAAAATATAGACAGCATTCAGAGCTTTTTCTCCTCTGCTTTGGCCAGATTCGAGTCTGGTGGTATATTCCGTGGATTTTGTTCCTGGTTTGAAGTATCATTTTGCAACATGTTGAACAAGAATGATAATGAAGTTGTGCTTAACACTGGTCCATCAAACCCTCTCACTCACTGGAAACATCCCTTGTTGCTGCTTGATGAGCATACTTCGGTTAACGAAGGGGACCTGATTCAAGTAGATTTTAATGTTAATATAAACAAGACAATGCCAAGGCACTGGACAGTATCATTGAAAGGAAGTATCTTCTCAGATGGTAAAGAAGTGTATTCATTTTGCAAAGAATTCCCATGTTGGAGATAACTGAATAATTTAGTAATAAATCAAATGAAATTTCTCACAATCGATCTGTAGGACAATCGGAATTACAGCTGCAGATGCTGAGAATACAGCAGAATACACAAACAAGTGAAATGTTAGTGAACATGCCTCTTTTTTTTCATTGTCTTATCTGCTACATTGTATTTACATGATTTTGTCTCGATGATTCTATTACAATCAATTCTTTTTTGGCAAGGCTTTTGAATAAATTCCAGCCAATGTCATCACCAATGCAACTAGCGAGATTGCCATGGAACCTTTATAAATCAATTGATCTTTTGCACCACGCAAATACACTGGAACAGCAGGATCTCCTTCCTGTACCAAAAAGAAACAAAACAACAAATTGTCACTAAAATTATTGTGGACACTGTCTGGCAATAGAGCTCTGTGTCACGCTATCATATGGGCAAACTACTTTCATCACGATCTTTAAAACAAAATTTCATAGTCCATTATAGGCAATGTGGAGAACGAGTGCAACAAAAGAATAGCGTCACAAGTCAACTCCGACACCCTTTCTTGAATATAGGCTAGTTTTGTCAGGTAGACCAAGCTCTGTATAGTGGTGTTAATATTAAGTCAATCGCTATCCTTGGGCCACACAGAAGCCTGTCAATGAGTGAAAAAATGAGAATGCCATGTTGATAGTTTCAGTCGGCTTGTAACAAAGTGGGCTGTTCACAAATTACAAACAAAAATTTCACAGGCTTGTAGAGATTTCTTTTCCTACACACAGCGTCATTGGGAACCAGCCGTTCGACTGTAAGTGGTCTCAACAGCATGTCCATTTCCTTGTCAGCATATTGCGTCAATGACTCAGGTAACAAAAGCTTGCTATTGTATTCCCAACGAGCATTATGGGTCTTTCGGAGCTTTACACTTTAAAAAATCAACCTAACATCCCACCAACCACATAGATCACCAGCAAACATGACAGCCAACTAAGTAAAAATTATATAAAGCTAAATAACATTTCTGCGCAGTTAAAGGCCAGGCCAAGATCGTAGTACGAAATCTAGCAACGGGGCTAGTCTGGGTTGAGATGTGCTCAGGCTCCTGCACAACAGAGCTCGTAACTTGAGACTGACGTTAATGGTCCTGGGGATCCCCGTCATTTGGTGGCCTTGCCCTATACATGTGCTATAGTGGGTCATTTACTCTACCTGGATATTGCGAGCTAGAGTTGTAGCGGGGAGAACTTTGCGGGGTTCGCGGGGAGGAATTAATTTGGGGAAGCCGAAGAGCGGGGATGCGGGGTTTCCCGCTAAATACGTTGCGGGGAAGCGGGGTTTGCGGGGAAAACAAGGAAAATCGCGGACGTAGAACACTCATATGTCGCGCGGAAAACGATATTTCATACTGCAGAAATTTGCATTTGATAAATAAACATCAGCACTGCAACATGATTCCTATTAGTGAGAAAACATTTCCATTCTCGTAACGTATTTTCGTGGCGCATTTAAAGATTGCGCTCGGATGAAAAATTATGCATTTACGGAATGGAATTACTTCGCAGAATCGTGACTGATAATTTATTGTTGTATTGCACAGAAAAAGGAATACATCTTGTAGTTCTCATCGTGTTTGTCGCGAAACCAGTTTCTCTCTCTTCGCGTTGTGCTCTGGCTTGCTCATCAGTTTTGCTCCTCTTTGTTTGTTTACTTTGAAGTGCTGTTGAATGGAAACGCGGTGTTGAATTTCACATAATCCTATTGTTCTCGCGCCGCCTTCGTGAATTGCGAATGAATTTTTCAAGGCTCGACTGTCTCGAATAAAACACGTGGTCAGGGCCAGGAATCTTTTCGCCGTGTTTCTGCAGCAGTGGATAGCTAAGGCAGAAAGCTGTTCTTTAACAAAATACTAGTACCTCAATAATTATCAGCAAGATAATGTCTTATTACTCTCTAGTTTCTGCTGTATCGCGTCATTGTGAATTACAACTCGTCTTGTGTGATCGTAACACCTCAACGCTGATGCAATGGTTTGGCTCAAGCCGCTCTACCTTGTTTAACTGGTCGCATTGGCAAACTAATTTCGCTGATCAATTGCTCAAAACACCAACAGTGTTACGCTAAAGAAATAATAAAGGAGATTGCGTGATCCACTTGTACAGTGAGGCGGCAACAAACAGTTTTCACACCGTTTTGAATGAGACACCGTGGTTGTGCTCTCGTCATTCTCATGTTCTTGTGTTGTGCTGACTTTACGGTGATACAGTGTCCTGCCGTTGCCTCAAACTGCGTTTGCATCAAGTGTAGCACAAATGCACAATAACATGATGATTTTACTAAGAATGAACGAATATTAGAATTTCCCCGCATTAAACTCCTTCCTTCATGAGTTACGCCTTGTCGTGGTTAGGAAGCTTGTGTATCTCTACAACCCGGAGAGCTATGTCGACAGGAGTTAAACTCCGGGCAGGTTCAACCAAGCCGAACAGGTCAATGGGTAGAGATCAGACTAAATGTAACTCGCAGTCATGGACATGACTTAAAAAGGTATCCGTGGAGTGAAGTGTGGCGCCTCCTCCACTATCAGCCTTTAAACCATGATGACTACAACTACAATGTACAAGGACTATGTCCCGGTGGACGTGGGGTCCCCAAGCACCGATCCGGGTCTCAATGCAACTTGGGAAGAAGACCGCTCTTCTGGTCAACCATCGGCTTATGACGCATCTCACTCAAAGCCAGGGATGGACGGTGAGAGGCTGATGTGCCATGGCACTTCCCAGTCGACCGGCCTTTCTAATTTCACAGTTGGCTGTTGGAATGTCACCACACTTGAGCATTCTCTAGCTGCCGAACACTTACAACTTGTTCTTGATAACTATACATACGATGTCATTGCCCTTAGTGAGACTCATAACATTGGAACAGAAACTCGTCTCAATGGTCATATGATCCTCTCTGGAGGGACAAAGCGTTACGCTGGAGTTGGCGTCCTTCTCTCAAAGCGTGCCAAGAGGGCACTGATCTTGCATGACCGTGTTAGACAGAATCATGTCGATCCGCCTGCGGCTCAAAGGTCCTGGTACACTTCTTATAGTTGCTGTGTATGCACCCACAAGCTATGCTTCTGTTGAAGACATTGACAGCTTTTATCAATCTCTCCAAGAACATATGTCTTCCAGTGCAAAACGCAGTGACACAGTTGTTATTGCTGGAGATTTCAATGCCAAGCTAGGCACTCAACGCCTTTACCCAGAAGTTGTTGGCCCGCATAGCATTGGTACCAGAAATGTAAGTGGAGACCGTCTCGCTGACTTTTGCCAAACCAACTCTCTTACTGCTGCGAACACCTGGTTCCGCAAAAGACATTTGCACAAAGTCACCTGGGTAAGCCGCGTTGGAAATGCCAGGAACGCAACCGATCATATTCTCGTGCAGCAAAGATTTGTGGCACTTCTCGCATGTCATCCTCTCGACCTTACATGTCTGACAGTAAGATCGTTCTCATTGAAGAGAAAAGAAGAGCTGTAGGCACACCACGGTACAATTTTCTCAAAACTCAAGTAAGAGCCGCCTGTGATAATGACTTGGATACTTGGTTACGTGAACAAGCAGATATCATCAACAAGGCCTTCTTTGAAAATGACAGCAAGACCCTTTTCAAGACCACTAACCTATTTCTCTCTAACCGTAATCGTCCTGAAGCAACAATCAAGGATACCAGTGGAGCCCCTTGCCTCTCACCATCAGAAGAAATTACTAGAGGTGAGACGGTTAACCGTTTGTTTAAACAACCACCGGTTGTATTTATTGTGAAACAATTAACCGCTTTATTTTGCATTAATTGCATCTGAATAAAATGAGATCGTTTGTCTAAATTCTTTTGATTCGAAGCGGCAAACCAATTTAAAATGTCTCGGTGGACGACGTGTTACCTGCGTTTTCAATCATTGCTGGCGCCGTGGAATATGTGACCTAACTTTATGCAGCGATGTTCCATGAAGTAAACGGATATAACACACCGTTCTTATATCAGGATTTTGAGTTCGACGCCGGTCTGTGCATCTGCTATATTTATGTCTGTCGTCTGTCCGTTATCCAAAACAGAGTTGTTTATTTCTAAGGCGAGACATTTTGTCTAGACGTCGAAATATGAGTTTTCAATTAAAATTTCTGAGCGCATAAAAGCTACCGTGTTAGCCATCGCTTTTCATTTGTTTTGTGATCAGCACTTCGTGATTTTATCGAAGTGGATCGCAATTTTTGTAGCAAACGCAAAATGCCACGCAGTGACGTTTGGAAACACTTCGAGTATACCTCGAACGAGAAGACGTCTGCAAAATGTAATATTTGCGAGAAGGTTTACAAATGTGCTGGTGGAACGAGCAACCTGTGTGACCATTTGACAAGAGCCCATTCAACTGTCTACGACGTTCAGCCTACAAGCAGCAAATCACAGACAGTTGACAAATATTTTGCGAACAAAATGAAATCCGACGACCCTCGCGCAAAGACGATAACAAATCACGTTGTCAATCTCTGCATCAAAGATTTACAGCCATTCAAGATCGTAGAAAATGAGGGTTTTTGCTCTTCAATTAAACATGCTTGGCCGACTTACACTATGCCCTGTCGAAAAACCATCCGTCGGACTATTATGCACCGTCACACACAAGCTGTAGCAGACTTGAAGGACGAGTTATCATCGCAGACGGGAGACGTGACAATCACGACGGATGGCTGGACAAGTATTTCTCAAGATGGCTATAACACCATTACTGGCAAGGCAATGTGTGCTTTTTAATCTCGATATTTAGTGTTATGCTTCTCTGTTTGTTATTAGCTTTCGACTATTTATGCACAACACTGCTGTTCATCTCTTGCTGATCCTGAAAATCTGTGATTCAATTGATCTTGTTTCTTTGAATTGCAGTTCATTACATCAAACAATGGAAGATGATATCAAAAGTGTTGTCAACAAGGGCCACGGCTCAACGGCATACCGGCGAAAATCTTGCCGACGAGATCAACGGCGTTCTAGAAGAGTTTGCCCTCAATCAGCGTGTGTTTGCCTGCATTCACGATAACGCTGCAAACATCACTCTTGCTGGAGAACTCATTAACGGAACACCAGATTGACCGTCTCCATTTAACATTGGCTGTGCAGCACACAATCTAAACCTCTGCATTCGAGATGCAATAACGTCCAGCAGACAGTTTGAAATGATGGTGACAGCGGCACGAAAACTGGTTGGGCACTTCAAGATGTCCACCATCGCAACAAACGGTCTCAAGGCAAAGATCGGTGAAATGATGGGTGCAGAAAAGCGTGACCTTAAGCTGAAGCAAGATGTGCCGACCAGGTGGAATTCTGTGTACACCATGCTTGAGAGATTGTTGCTCCTACGATGGCCTGTTGTTTCCGTCTTGTCAGACAGAAATCTCACCAAACTGTCAGATGCAAGAGGCTTGGATTTGGCAACTGAGTCGTGGACGCTGGCTGAAGAACTGCTCCCTGCGTTGCAGTTAATGGAACTTGCTACGGTGTTGTTCAGCTCGCAGGCTCATTCGACATCTGGTGTCGTTCTGCCATCGATTACGGGACTTGCCAAACAGTTGAAGGAGATGATGTTTTCAGACCAAGCTGTTAACAACACTTCACGGCGCGTGGCAACACCCTCTCATCCCAGTGAAAGTTTTCGTGATGCTCTTGTCGCATCGCTCGAGAGGCGGTTCCATCTGGATGCACTCAGTGTTGACGAAAGCGATGTCGACAGCACGGAAGATGTAGCGTTTCACGTGGTGGCTTCTTTCATGGACCCACGGTTTTGCAACCTTGAATTCCTCGATGACAACCAGAAGGCGGGTGTTGTGAAACTTACCACAGCAATGGTAAAGGGCATGCCACGACAACGCTCGGGCGAGACGCATGAACAACAATTGTCCCCGCCGCAGAAAAGGTCAAAGTCTGAGCTAGCAATGTTTCAGCTCATTCGACGACCAACAGCGCAGCAACCAGCCTCCTCTTCCATTACTACAGCAGAGATTGAGCTAGAGGTCACGAAATATGCTCAAGAAGCAACAATCTGCATCACCGAAGACCCATTGAATTGGTGGCATGATAATGCCAAGCGCTATCGCTGTCTGGAAAGACTTGCTGCTCGCTTTCTTGCAGCCCCACCGACGTCAGTGCCCAGCGAGCAAATCTTCAGAAAGGCAGGGCTGATTGTCAGGAAGAAGAGAGCCACATTGAAGCCCAGCGTGGTCGATGCCCTGATATTCTTGAATAAGAACAAACTGTGAAGTGTTTAAAACTTGTTTTTCATTTGTTTAAACAATAGAATCAGCAGTGCTTGAAATAAACAATTGGCCCTTTCTTTTCCTTTGTTCTTTAATGCAAACGATTAACCGGTTATTCACCGGTTGTTTCAAACGGTCAACCGGTTGTGAAAATGTTACCACCGTCTCACCTCTAGAAATTACCCGCTGGAGTGAATATGCACGCAACCTCTTCAGATCCGGCCTGCTCCACAATAAATATCTTATACCTGAGCTAGCCGTCCTCCCTCTTTCTGCCGAGGAAGTTTGCAACGCAATCAGCAAATTGAAGAATGGACGCGCACCTGGACCAGACGGCTTAGTGTCAGAATTCATCAAGGCTGTGGTTGCTGATCCAATCATACTCTCTGCCATTCACCGTGCAGTAAACACTATCTGGCTCACAGGAAAATGGCCGTGCTCAGCCACCATTGCTCAGTATATAGCGATATACAAGAAAGGCGATTGTGGAGACTGCGGGAACTACCGCACGCTGGCGCTGATCAATCATGCCAGTAAAATAATGCTTGGGATTCTTACAGATAAATTGAATGCCGTAGCAAGCACTGTTGTCAGCAATACCCAATGTGGTTTCACTGCTGGCAAATCAACCAATAATGCTATTTTCACGGTGAAATTATTAGCCCAGGCCTATGTGGCAGCAAAAGCCCCTCTTCACCTAATATTTGTTGATTTTCGTAAGGCATTCGACTCTGTCTGTCATGAACAGCTGCTTCAAACTATGGAAGATTTTGATGTGCCCAGTGAGGTTGCACGCCTGGTTGCAGATCTTTATTCTAATGCCAGGGGCAAGCTCCTTTGGAAAAACTTGGTAACTCCTTCATTCGACACGCCTGTGGGCGTACAACAAGGCTGCCCCTTATCTCCTGTTCTTTTCAACCTTTATACTGAGGCTATGATGAGAGAATGGCAACTAAGGATCAAGCATCATAATATTCGACTCCCTGATGTTCACGGCGCTAACTTTGCAGAAATGAGATATGCTGATGATCTCACTCTCTCTGCACGATCTGCATCTGATGCTGAAATTATGTTGGCTGAGCTTGATGAGGTTGCAACAGCCTATGGGCTAAAGCTGCACCTTGGAAAGACTGAGCACCTACCAATCAATTCCTCTGAGACTATCAGCCTGCATGGCAGCACGATCAAACAGGTGTCCTCTTTCAGGTATCTTGGCAGCATCATCAACAAGCATATGGACAATACACACGAGATAAGAAGCCGCCTTGCCATGGGTAGGCAGGCCCTCAACACATGCTCCTTCCTTAAGAGAAGCCGAGTGAAAGTGGAAACAAAGCTACACCTTGCGAGGGCACTTGTAATGTCAAAAGTTCTGTTTGTTTCCTGCATCTGGACAGTCAAAGCCGCTGACGCTGATTCCATCAACGCTTTTGGTCGTGATGTTTGGAGGTTGCTGCTCGGCATCAGCTGGAGTGACTTTGTTCCAAATGCAGAACTTGATCTCCTAATTGATGGCAGGTGGTGCCTTACTGAAAAGATGGTTATGAGCCGACAATACAGCTGGCTTGGGCATTTCATGCGCCACACACCCCATCCTTCGCTCATTGACAGTTTGCCAATCTCCTACCAGCGCCCTCCGGGTAGACCAAGGCAGCGCTGGATTGATGGACTTCGACGTTGGTGTGGCTCACCAGTGTCCTCCATTGTCGAGAAGGCTACCACCCGTCACCCAATCCCCACAGCACCGGATCGCAGTCATGCAATGGAGCTGAGAAGCCATCATGGCAGCCAAAGTGCCGCAGGCGTATGACGACTAAGAAGAGAAGCGGGGAAACCTTTGCGGGGAGCGGGGTTTACAGGAAATCAAGTCGCGGGTAACTCCCCGCAAAAATCCCCGCCAACCCCGCTAAGGATGCAGGGTTCGCGAGGTCCGCGGGGACCCCGCTACAACTCTATTGCGAGCGAAGCACCTACACCACGGCTAGACACACAGAAGTAGACCAATGAGGCATCGGACAATGGAATGGCGCATAAACTTCCCCACCTACATCAGCAAAAAAAATTATATACTAACATCAAATGGTAAATAAGTAAGTAGAGGTAGTTTCCACTGATTATCAATTCTTATTGCTATTGTATTGGTTCAATAAACGTGGAGCATCGAAAACGAAGCTGCGTTGGTGCAATTGGTGTGGTATTGTTTCTTGTTTTCTGGTTGCATAATGATGCTGCCTTAGATGGAATATTGATTGTAAATCTTCTCCGTGATGACCTTTGCTGGCTTAATGCGCAAGGCTAAAGAGTTGGACTTCAAATATTTGTTCACTGTTTAACCAATCGAGTGTTGCTGAAGTGTTTTCCATTTTATCACATGCTTTCTTTTCCCTGCGATCAATTTAATGATTATATCAGCATATTCATGGTCTGTTTGAGTCTGAAGGCAAATGTTTTGGCTGACGGGAACGAGGATTATTTTGAGAAAGGAAACAACGTTATCTGCATTTCACTGTTGTACCTGGAATTTTCCCTGGAAATACTTGATGTTGTTGGGGCGATTCAATATCAGATCTCCCTTTTGGCCAGACGACAAGATAACTCCACTGCCATGCTGGATGGTTACTGGCTCCTTTTTCGGCAAAACCTGAAAGAAAACAAAACCATTGGTCTTGACTGCTCCAGGGAATAAACTCAGGAAAGAAAGACATGAAATGAACTGTGTAATGCCTACCATTGGTTCATGAAAGAAACTGTTAGACGACGTCTTTAACCGACATTGAAAGAGTGGTCTCATTCGACATAATGCCCGTTGAAATTGCATGATAATCAAATACTTCTGCACGCAGGTCAGAATGTCTTTTTAGCTATTACCGGTAATAAAATATCCTGTGCAGACCTTGGTGCAGACCTGTTTTCCCTTGGTGCAGACCTTCCTTCGGACGGACGAGTGCAACTTTTCAACTTAGATTTCGAAAACTGAGTTTTTCCAAGAGAGGCAACATGGAACGAGGCGGAGCATCATAATGGCAGCCTGAAGTCTTGTCGTCTAACTCGTCTTTGTCTTTGATAACAACTTTAACAAGACACAACTCACACAAGTTGACGTTTTGCGGTTTCAAACTTAC
The DNA here is from genome assembly GCA_900245855.1 of Calvadosia cruxmelitensis. Classification (NCBI taxonomy): domain Eukaryota; kingdom Metazoa; phylum Cnidaria; class Staurozoa; order Stauromedusae; family Kishinouyeidae; genus Calvadosia; species Calvadosia cruxmelitensis. Next base: position 2,974 of record OFHS01004345.1, on the reverse strand, counting down.
GAATGAGGTCTTTCAACATACACTGCACCATAGTTGTACAGAAATGGGGCGTCGATACCAATGTGACTTTTGCAATAGGTCGTTTTCGGACACGCCTTCTGCGCGAAAGAAACACATCAATTCTATGCACCACCAACGGATGAGAAAGATGCATTACGATTCATTCAAAGGTAAGTGAATGTCACTTTCTATGTCACCTGCATCATCTGCTTGACGACATTAATTTAACGGATCAAATTTATTTGAACATGTCTTCAGGTGTCCAACTAACTAGCCTACTTATGATGAACAGTGTTGTAAAACTTGTAGGCCTATAGGCCTAGATTACCTTTATTTAATAGGCCTAACGAATTACCATTACAAAAAACTTCGAGTAAAAGTAACGAATTACAATTACAGAATACTTATCTCAAAAACTAACGGATTACAATTACAAAATTACTTTACCGAAAAATTAATATTTACAAATTACTTTCGAAATTACTTTTCAACACATCAATTGTAAAAGTTTGCTACCTACCCCTGTAGCACTTGATAAAAGGGTTAAACAACCTAGCCACAAAATAATTTGTTGAATATCAGAAAATTTGGGTCATTCCATGTCAGTTCATCCAGACCATTCCCAGCGGGCAAACTTATTCGAATTTTGGTCGATTTCGCGTCGATTGACGACGTCGGTTCCGCGTCGTTTCGTAGTTGAATATGAAAGAAATATCGACGTCGATAAAAATCGACCAAACCGACGTCGATGCACCAACGCGATATCGACACTTGCATTTTTTATATTTTCGCTTGCGGATTTACTTTTCGTATATATTTTCGATGTACCATTTTACAGTTTTATAAACAAAAGACAACACTGTTCATTTCTTTGCGCTCATTTATTGTGCATGTACAGCAAGTAACTGCAAGCATAATCATTATTATAAACAATTTTTGCAAGCATGACTTGAAATGACAACATTTCAATAGAAAAAGAATTTCTATAGAAAAAGAAACTTAGCAGAATTTAACAAGTTAGCTTGAGTGTTGTGTCCATAATATGAAACCTCAGTTTCTTGGTGGCTTCTCCATGGTTCTCTTTTTCTTTTCCTTCGTCTATAACACACTTTCCGACTAGATTTTAAAGTTGTTCTGTCCCTCTGGGCCACAATGTCCGTTGCTTGAAGATAATTCATTAAGAGGAAGCTTCATTCATGCGCTCTCTAAAATAAAGAACAAGAAAAGAATTCATAAATTCTATCTCAATATTTTTGACAAATGCCAGAAAGCAAGCAAGTTATGACAAAGAGTATTTCTAAACAAGAGCTTGAGAAATAATTCAAACATGAATTGATTTATTCGCAAAGTCAATTGAGCAAAGAAAGTTACATTTACCTTTTGGACAGTCTTGAAGGCAGTGGAGAACGGCAAGTACTAACAACCTTTTGCTTTCCAAGGCTTCCAGTTGATTTGGCAAATCTCTACCTTAAGAATATAAATACTTTCAATTCAAAAACAGGTTATTGCCCAGAGGGCGGAAAATTGGGAACTCAAAAACTTTGATTTTTTTTTGCCAGTCGAAGTTTTGATTGACGTTATCATATATTTCGCTTATTTGATTGGTTGGCGCATCAATGAGTTGCCTGGTTACGGCACCCGAAACCAGGTTCATAGTGTGGACCATGCGCGGGAAAATCTGAAATTCCCCAATGTTGATTTTTGGTCGATACGTCAACCAAATTTCGATTGTTGACATTGTATCGTCGAATTCGGGTTGAGGCCTCGACGCGAAACCAACCTCTTGCTTTGCCGCGTCGACATTCGACGTGATATCGATACGAAATCGACCGTTTGGTCGACAAACGATGCAGATTCAACTGCGAATCGAATAAGTTTGCCCGCTGGGTTGTACCACTAGTCTCAGAATTGCTCTATTTTTTAACCATGCTTTAAAGTGCTCATAAACCCAAAAACTTTTATTCCAGATATCGGGGCAATCAACGTTGAAAGTTACAAATATCGTTGAAACTTTTAGTTTTGAGATCTCCTTCTATTTTTTATGATTTATTGAAAATCAGACCTCGCTGAATGCTAAAGGACTGGGTCAAGGACGCGAGGCGTCTTGTCTTTCAAAAATGACACCTGTGTGCAATTGGAGGTGAAACATTGCAGAGAAAGAGATGCGACAGGAAACAGATCTATTAATATCGATGTTAGTAAACATTTTCCTTTCCTGATTTTACAACGAGAAACACGCATGGAACAACGACATTGAAACCATTACACTGCGTTGCGAGAAACAGCTATGCAGATGCTGTCGAACAGATAAATGCATTCAGTAAAACAATCATAGCAGGACCCATTTTCAAATCAATGATGAAGTAATAGAAAATCTCTAGCTGAATGCTTGTCCAGCAGTCGGAGTGAATGTAGGGCTTACGAAAGTTAGATATCAATTTATGAGTTGCAAACGATGTCCAATACGTTAAACCCACACCAAACCGTTCGAACTTCACCGACGAAGTCGTCGTGGAAAGCTGAAAGAAGGCTGGACTGGTGTGGCTGCACTCGCTTTCTCACGCGTTGAACAGCATCGTAAAATTATAGTTTATTCATGCAAAGTCCAGACAAGGAGAATCTTGATCGAACTTCACGCGTTGAACAGCATTCACGGAACTTATCGAAGACGGAAACAAGTTGTGAGCACACAAAGGCTGGCAATGATTTGATTTGTAATTTTGCATCCTCCGTATTTGAAACCCAATCTTAGACCAGCTACATCCAAGCAAGAAAGCGTATGATCGTAAATTTCATCGGCTCTCAGGTCCAAGGCGAGGTATAGTTGTAGTGATTTGTAAATTTGCATCTCACATTCAGACGCTATCTCGCTCCTCTTCGCGATAAGCTTTTTCTCGCAGTCGTAGTACTGTCGCATTTGAAATTCCCTGTTCGAAGACGGTGCAAATATGGTCGCTGTCAGAGTCAACCACTC
>OFHS01004343.1:0-12352 GCA_900245855.1 Calvadosia cruxmelitensis | reverse complement strand
CAGGTGGTCACTTAAGACAGGTGGTCACTTAAGACAGGCGGTCGTTCAAGACAGGTGGTCGCGTGATGCAAGATAAACATATTTCTTACCTGCAGTGCTTATTTTTGTCAGGCTCATCTTTGGATATGCACCGTACACTGAGGGTGTAGACTGTCCGTTACTGTCAGGTACTGGCGTACCTTGAATTGACAGCGAGTATTCGATGTACAAGGGTTCAAGAGGAGTGATGCCTGACTGTACAGTGGCATTGATGATCAGTGAAACGGTGTGAGGTTTTACCAAGCTAAATTGTCCAACGGTAAGAACACCTTGAGCATCAATCGTTGGGCTCTGAAATTCTGCTAAGCTGTCGGTACTTGACTGACTGATTGCCGCAATACTGAATGCCAGATTCGTTCCAGTTAGGATGGCTCTTACATTATACTGACTCTGGAGAGAGGAGCTCGAATTCAGATAAATTGACATGTCAAAAGTCACCACATCTCCAGGAACGAAGTAGGTTGTTTCAGATATGTCAGGAATCAAAGCGACAACGATGTCACTAGCTGTAGCCTGAAAGAGTAGATAAGTAAAATCCTAATTTCTATTCAAAAGCTCATCATCTTGACGACAGCATTTAACTTTATAGCATTTAGTTTTTTCTTCTAGGGAAATAAGTTGATGAGCCAAATTTTGCACAATACTGTACAGTCAAACTTGTATTAGGGACCACCTCTATAGAGAAGCCATCTGTGTATAAAGGTCACTTTTCATAATCACAATCTCAAGGCCACTCTTCGGACACACAATCTCATCACCGATCATCAATTTGGTTTCTTGGCCAAACGTTCTACTTGTACACAACTGATTTCTGCCCTGAACGATTGGTGTTACGCAATTAATGCCCAGCTCAAAGTTGATGCCGTTTACATTGATTTTAGCAAGGCCTTTGACACTGTTTAGCATGTCAAACACCTTGCCAAGCTAAGGACCTATGTAATTAACTTCGAACTTCTGTCCTGGCTCTCATGTTCGGGTCGTTTTCAACAGGTGTCAATTGGGTCTGCTGTGTCTGATCCATTACCAGTTGCATTGTAAGCGGTGTTCCTTCAGGCTCCGTGCTCGGACCACTACTTTTTATTCTTTCTAATGACATTGTGGACTGCCCTTCCCTTGATGGTCATGTTAAACTATTTGCCGATGATGCGAAGTTTTATTGTGCAAGAGGTAATTGTTCGAATGAACCGTTAGTCAACACACTTAACAAGTTCTGTTCCTGGTCAAACGACTGGCAACTCCCTATTGCCTTTGACAAATGTTACTCTTTTTTGCTTGGAAATGTCAACATTCCTAGTTTTTCGTTCTCGTTGGCTGATTATCCATTGAAAATGTGAAAGAAAATTGTGACCTTGGCATAATTGTTACGTCCGATATGAAATCTTCTGCACATTGTTCACATTTAGTTTCTAAGGCATATTCCGTTCTTATTTGATTTTTAAATGTTTTACATCTTGCGACACTCATCTGCTAATGCTGGCCTATTATGCCTATGTGAGACCTCTTCTGGAATCGAATACGCCGGTGTGGTCACCGCATTTACTAAAAGATATTAACCCCTGTCCTGCTGGTAAAACTATTTAAATGAAGACTCGAAGCTGCTTCACCAATTGCTGATTGGTTGCTTGCTAAGGACTAACTATCTGATTGGTTATGTGTTGCTACTTTTGACCTGTTCCAAAACGTGTATACCCGTCAATAGCAGGACAAGGGTTAAGAAGATTGAACGTGTGCAAAGGAAATTCACACGCCGAGTATGTCGCATGAACAACATCCAATATGAGAACTGTGGGTGCCTTTCGTGTCCAATTTACGAAAAATACATCAAATCAATCACAAAAATGAATAGCACTTTCTATAGAAAGTAACCAGTACAGAAAGGCACCTGGCTATAAAGGTCATTTTACTTAGGCTCCAAGGTGACCATTATAGACAGGTTTCACTGTACTGTATATAGTGTAAACGTACTTTGGTTATTAACGAACTTTGTGATGCCGAAAAGCAGAATTTTCATAAATACAATTTGCGTACAGCGTAAGCAGAGAATACTAACAACAGTTCAACAGAAAATAAATTGGAATTTTAAAATAGTTGCATGTGCGAAATATTTGGATAGAAGCGATACTCCAACTGCCAAAAAGGGAAACAATGCAATGTTTAAATAATTGAAATAAAGATGTTTAAAAGACAATTTTGGAAACCTAAACAGTTGCACTTGATTACTCACCAGATTTCGACGCTGCCTGTGAACGAATTTTGTTTTTTCTTGCTCTGGGATGCCTTTCACAGAGAAAATTACCACTGTTGAAGCAATTTCTTCCCCTTGGTCGTCAGGTTTCGAGTGATGTTCACCTGTATTCCTCGCTTCAATGACCAACGAATACTTGCTATCCGTCAGAACCCCATCGACGACAACCTCACCGGAATGCGCATCCACTGCAAACGGTGCGTAACCACTTCTCTTTTCGTTGATGGCGTACTGGACTTTAGCGCATGGGCACTTCTGTTGTTTCATACACTTTTTGGCGTCTTCGTCTGTGGCATGGACACGTGACACCACGGAGCCAATCGTTATGTTGGCTGACAGCATAACACGCTCCTGAGTTTTCTTCGCGAAACCTGGTTGGTGCTCATTTTCTGCAAGCAAAAGCGAATAAAGTAATGAAAGCCCAAACATTTTAGGAGGGACCGCATCTACTATTTTATTTTGATATAAACGGATAACTTGCAGAAGTAATTCTGGTAAAATGTCTAATACAATAATTAATTTCCAAAACATTGAAAACTATAAAATTACTCTAGAATTATTTAAAATACTTGCTACGAGAATTGAGAATTTACAATACTTGAGAATTTACAATATTTTATATACTGTATTTACAATACTTGATTGCTACGGCATCTTGAGAATTTGGGGATACTGTTCTATATTTGTGAATCACATCTGTGAACATCTATAGGGGTTCTCAATCACAGAGATTTAGACGACTTTTGAGACGTGTTGCTTTAATCGATTGCCGGTGAAATGCTTCCCATCTAACACAACGACACTGCAATTTTTCAATAAATTATTGCAAAATCCGAAACGTAAGCCTGAGGCAATTTGTTACAATGTGCTGTACAGTAGATATGGTATATAATTAACTAACAATTAGAATCATCATTAGTTCTACATCTGCCCAACATCTGCACATTCAATAGCAGTATATTATGTCCGATATTTTATTCGAGAGATTAAAACAATACAAGGTCAGAAATAAATAAGTAAAACTTAATCTAACAAGCAAATACAACAATATCTTCAATTAAAAAATACTTCTAAAATTGCAACCTATTTACGAACTATTTACAAATTATACATATGTAAGTAGATTATGTATTTTATTATAGATTAGAGAGTTCAAAACAATACAAGGTCAGAAAGTCTAATACAATTTAAATAATTTCCCTAGAATCATTAAAAACTACGTAAAATAAATTTATAAATATTTACAATAATACATATTGAGTTACATCTACTTTAAATAAAACAATAACTAGCCTAATTTTAAATATAAAAATGGTCAAGATTCTGTACTTTTGGAATTGCATTAATTATATACAGTAGCATGCATTACCTCGAACCAGAGCGATCGAGAACAGCTGATAGAGCCAAGATTTTGCTTATTATTTTGCTTTTTGTATATTATTGTAATTAGCAAACACTTAATGCGAGACGGATCATAATTATTATTCTTACGGTATTGATCGCAGCTAGGTCCCATCCAACAACTGTTGCATTTGCATATTCCGTTTTTGACGTCACAGATTCCGTGGACACACTCAGTCTCCTTGGTCCTAAAAGATATAAGAAAATGGTCTATAATTCTAGGGCGGCGAAAAATAGCGCAATAAAAACTCAAACGGCAATGGATAGGTCGTCTTTCTTGCCAGGGTGGACAAGAGCGAAAGCAGAATAGCGTTGGCAACAAACGGACACCATCTCCTCCGAAGAACCCTAAAATTGCAGACAACCAGTAATGAACGCATGTTGCAAAGTTTTCGAATTATTCCCAATTTTTCAATCTTCCTTTTCAAGGGTCTGTCAAAACTACTTACTTTTTTAGATATGTTTAAATCGTTTAGCGGGTCCCTATTTATATACTCCGAATCAAGCGGCCTTGATATCAAGTAAATCGAATGCGTAGCAGAACGCGTCCTTCAAAGGCAGACAGGTGCATCGAATATCAATTATTTCCAGCGGCGGGATACTCAGACATACGTTTGCAGATCGCAACTTGGCGATACATTGAAACCATAATTATGCTGGCTTACTTGATACACATTCGGTTGCAGTCACAGGGAGAAACCCTTCGAACGATTGCCATGAAAGCCTCGTAGATCATTGTCCCCTTTTGAGCCTGATAAGAGCATGCGCACTGATCGTCGCATTTCACTTCCTGTCGCAACAGACATTTGGTTTGCGCGCCTGTAATAACCAGAAGAGAAAAAATACATTTAGCTCTCAACACATGAATGATACATATAAGAGTCCAAATTTCAATAAAAATAAATTAATAATTGAACTAATTAATTACTAAAATTAATTAACAAAGTCAACTAATAAGTAATCTATGTGCCAACATGACATTGCAATAGAATGATAGATCGTGTACTGCAATGCAACTTCTCCGATTACCTGTCGTAAGCGACCACATACTGTACGTTAAGAGAACACTTCATTTTCATTGGTCGCTTGGTTGATGTTCACACAGTACAGTTCAATCTGTCTTTACAATAAGATACCAAATTTAAGTTACCCCTTTTGATTAAAATGAAACAATGCAACTTACCTGCTGTTCCCGACAATCAAGGTTTAATTGTTGTTGAAAATGTCTAATACAATATACTGGAATTAAATAAAATAATTAATGCACAAGCTATACATTTCTAATGAATTATCCTTAAACTATACAGTTTTAAAAAACCTATTATAAAACTTTACGACCTAAAAAACCTATTATAAAATTATTCCTAAAAAAAACTAAAATTGCAATCATGCTGTTCATCAAAAGTACCACGGACACTGATGGCATTTCCTCGTTGGATGGCAATGCTCAATCTTTGAAAAAAATGACACTTAGATTCAGTATTCTTATCGTATTGCTTGTTGAGAATGGACCCAAGCTCATTAAGGAAGATCTTGCTGGCCTGTCCAAGGGTACCGAGTGTTTCTGCTGCGATGGGTTGGACGATGTAGGTGTCCGACAAGGCAGCATATTTTTTTTCCTTTTTTACTTCTGCTGCGCAAGAAGTAAAGTATTGACGTAAGAAGTAAAGTATTGTTGTTGATCAAGTGGTTTGTTTTGTAGTTAATAAGTTACCATATATTAGGTAAGCTTTTCTTTTGATTTCTATTGGTGTAAATTGGAGCAGCAATATATTTTCTGTAAATTGATCATTCCGAACTGTTCCTGTGCGTTTGGTTTGGGACTCCTTTGATCTCGGAGTCAGGTCAGGCAGTTGCTGGAAAAGATATCATGCGACTGCTTTGCAGAATCAAAAAGTATCTCCCCATCGCCTCCAGGAAACTATATTTCTGTGCCTACATCCTACCGCACCTCGACCATTGCTCGACGATCTGGAGTCACTCCCCCATCGTGGATCACCTGGCCAAGCTTCAAAAACGTGCAGCGAGGATCATCCTGGACAGGGAATCGACAGCTCCCTCTGCCCCACTGTTCCAGAAACTCAACTGGATGCCTTTAAAACAAAGGCATCTCTACATCCAGGCTGTTACAGTTTTTAAGTGTTTAAATGGGCTCGCACCAGCGTCAATGAACAGTCTATTTGTGAAGGTTAAACAAACTCATCGTGTGAACACCAGAAGCTCAACGAACAATGAACTAGCTTGTGCCTCCGTGCAAGACAGCGCTTGGCGAGCGTAGGTTGTCGATCAGCGGTGCCAAATTGTGGAACTCGCTGCCGGTAAAATTAAGAGACTGTGCGAGTCTAAACACTTTTAAAATGAACTGTCGCGCTTATTATTTTAATAAAGTATAATGTATTGGTAAACTTCAAATTACACTATTAGGCCTACATTTTAGCAAGTGGTTTGTTTTTTGAAGTAGATATAGATATACAGTTTAGGAAATAACTGTAACATATTGTAGTTTACTCAATTTTAGTTAATTACTAGATCATTTTTATTTCGTTGCATTGCAAGTGATTTGAGTGTTGTGAGGGCCCTGAGTGAGAGAAGTCATTGACTTCAGGTGCCCCTCAGGAAATAAAGATTATGATGATGATGATGATGATGATGATATCGAGGTAAGACTATTGCAATACTCGAATCTTGTCGATCCGTTTGTAAATATGTTTATTTGATACTTTGATAGTTTGTACATAATGATTGTTTGATTGTAGATAAACCGAGCAAATGGAAATTGGTTTGATCTTCTGAATTTTGCTGCGCTCGCGTCGATCCGTGTCACAATCTAGCAACGTCTACAATGCAACAGTGGTTACACCTGCATTAAATGACCACATTAAAAGTTCCATAAGTGGTCGTTCTGGACAGGTTCAAATGTGAAGGTTGATTCCAGTAAATTATCCGCAGTCTTTTATTTTTGATTGTCAGCAAAGGGTATCCCACGTCTTTGATTATTGTTCTTCACTTAATCACTGTACGTTGCATTGTTTGGCATTGATTTGTAGCATCAGAAGAAAAATATCTCATTTCAGGGAATATTATTATTCTAAAATCTAGTAAATCAATGCTTGTCCACGATGTAAGCCACAAATTACTAAGCAAAGGATAAAGATTGCCGCTATTCTTCCACCGACCAAGTCTCATCTTAAGAAAATTGATACTTGAAACAAGAAAGAAAATTCTAGAAAATATTTTTTCAGTGTATGCAATACGCTGTGGTATTTTTGACTCCTTATCAATGCCAATAATTAGACATGAATAGTTCTGGATTTAGGTCTCGTCAAACACCTCATGCGATCAATTAGTATCCCTTTCAATGAAATGAAATATCGAAAATTGAATCTAAATTAATGGAGCTTTTGGTACATTCTCCCACGAAAGATTGCTCCTCCGAAGCAACGATAGTAAATTATCCTTTGCGTAAAGTAAACCCAACAATTCCTAGCGCTTCGCCTGCAAATAGCGCGCATTGGTGATACCTTCTCCAGCCCTGGGCTTGTGCTGGCAGGGCTCACTACTCAAGGCTCTCTTTTATGAACCCGTATTGTTCAACTATACGCCAGCGACAGTGGCGTAGCCAAGGGGGGCGAGGGGGAGCAGTCGCCTCCCCAATGCTCTTTCAAGTCATAAATCAAACAAGGCGAAATCCGGTGAGAAACTAGTTGGGGGTGAGGGTTACTCTTTTTTGTAATGTGAATATTACTGTCTTACTGTGAGTGAATCAGAAATCTATATAAATATTTTTACTGGATTTGGAACTGCAGTTCTACAGAAAACTCTAACGTGTTCTTGCAGGTACACCAAGCCCCCCAAAAATTTCGCGGCTGCTGCGCGACTATTTGCCCCCTCAAAATTGAAAGCTGGCTACGCCACTGGCCTGCGAAATTTATAGTGCATGCCTGATTTGAATCGAATACTGAGAGAATTTGCTGATTAACTTGCACTCCAATTTTTCACTGTAAAGAAAGCACGCCTCGCCTCCACGCTACGTTTCGCTTGGAGTTGAGTCTGTCAGTATGAAACCATGGAAAACGGACGATAAACCAAGCATTCTTTTTAAAGCGCCTTTAGTTCAGCTTACCAGAGAGCCTATACCTACAATCATCACGCTGGATAGGTTTCAAAGAGGCCATCAATCACATAATAGAATTAATTTATATTTTATTTATACAATTTTTCTTTAGCATTTTGTGTCTGCAAAAAGAAGTCAGTAAATTACTCGAGTATTCGTTTTCATACTGTCCTTCATCGATTTTATTTATTTGTTTTGTGTGTTATCGCTTTTATGAACAGCTATATGATGGTACATCAGAGATTAATTACTGCGTAACGAATTAAAAACTTAACGACGTAAAAGAAATTAAATTAAGTCAACATGCACATACACATATACTGAAAAGAATAATAATGAGATCCGTTCTTTTAGCGCATGTTAAAATTCGCTACTGCTGTATATCTTGAATGATCTTAGAAACATTATTGCAGTACATGGGTCTCCCAAATAAACAAGCATATGTGTTTATGGGATTTCCCAGATCGATTTCAAGTCTGTAATTTGTTTGTACTGTAATTTGAATTATATATATTGTACCTTAACTTGAATTGATCAACTAAATATATCTATCTATCTGTCTATCGATCTAAAAGGGGATTCAAAACTTACAAGCTATTGATATCTGCAGAAGAGCAAAGCCAAGCAGGACGAACTTCATGGTGATCAACTTAGCGCCGCAATCGTCTGTCGAATGAAGATTCAAGTTTCTGAAAACCATCAAAGAATGCTTGGAAATGTCCTCTACAGAGGAATTTTTGTTGTACGTGTCTTAGAAGTAATAATGTAACACCCGCTAATAATAAGAATCAGTAATTAATTATAGATAAGAATAGATCTTTTTACGAAATTGGGAAAATGCAGATTTATAACAAAAACGTTCCTATTTTCAGTAAAACATGTTATTTTCTGAACATTTTATTTCTTAATAAATAAGCTTAGTAGTAAGTATTGTAAATATTTCTACAAAAACCCTGTAATTTCAAGTTGGATTTCGGAAGCGCACTCACAAGAATCAGTACTCCGAGCTCTGATGAAAAAATCCACTTTAAAAAGCTGCTTTTTACGCTTGTAACTTGTATTTTTAATTCATTACAAATAAAACGTAATCTGAACAAGTGGTTTTCACTTCTAAACATAATATTTAGATATCTTGAAGCTCATTTCAAAGTCCTTTGTTGATACTCCATACAAGCTATAACCATCATAGGGTGCTCACTGATAACTGTGTTATGAAATTTCCCTACCCTTCCTGCAGTGTTTTCTTGATTTAAATCTTGGCAATTTACAAATAATATCATGTCATCAATGTATCATACAAGTGACACCTAGTTATTTTTGCTACTGGATATCTGACTTTCAATTTGTGCCTTTCTGCGTGTTGCCATGGTTATAAGAGAACATCTGTTTTTCCAGTCGAGTCAGTGAAAGCGAAAACCAGATGCTCTGTGGTCGGTAGCGTTTATAAATTAAAAGTAATAGGCCACTATGCACGGAAGATATAAATTGCACTAAATATACTAAGAACGTTCGATGCTGCAGTACAATAAATACATTTATTAATTTAGGCTAAGATAAAATAAGAAAAAATAATAATTAAATTATCAGACTGGCAGGTCACAATGTGTATTGTATTTCTTCGTCGAGCACTATTCTGCGATGCACCAAAATAGCTAAACGCAATTAATTTCAAAATATTTAAATAATTACACTGAAAATTTCTAAATTATCAATTTACCGGGCTGCTTGACTGGATTATCTACAAATGCCACAATGAAAAAATACAAGTTATACCGTATACGGTGAAAACCTATTTGACAATTCATGTAAGCTTGCGTTTTCCTAGTTAATTTACTCGTGCAATGTATTTTCACGATATTTGTTATTTGTATTTTATATTCCAAGGCAATTATGTTATAGCGATAATTATTTCATTTAGCATTCTCTACTGGGACTTGAGTAACAAAGAGGCAAAAGAGATTGGCAGAAAATAGAAAGCTCTGGGCTAAGAAATGCTAGCAATTTTTGCGACGAAGTTAATAGGTGGAAATCCGTACATGTTCGTTTACTGATGATTGGACTTGAGAGTGTCGCAAACCGAAAACGAATCGTTGTCACTTAACAGATAAATATATCAATAACGATTTGATGCACACATTTGTAGTATGTACAAATACAGTGCTCGATGCAACAAGGCAGAGCTATTTAATATAGCTGGTGTCAGAAACGACACAAAGTTCTAAGTACTCAAAACTTGCACGCTATCATCAGGAGATTAAATGCAACGTTACTGTAATTATTATTATACAATACACGAGCCTAGGTCATTCGGCTGAAATGATTCATTTCATTTTTGATTCTGTAGAAAGAATCAATTATCAAAAATCCCAAATAATGATACAGGCTAAAAATACCGGATTCGAATATGAGATTGTTTAAATTCACGTTTCAATCAATTAATTTATTTAAAGTCATGTAGGATGGTCAAGTAAACTCAAGTGTCTGTTTCCCTCGAGGCCCTCGCATATACTGTAGAATACAGTATAACCCGTTTAAAGCGCAAATCGGATAAGCGAAAAACCCATTTATCTGCAAACAATTTGCTATGTACCGAATTAATGCTTACAGTACAAACTCTCTTAACCGATTCCTGATAAGCACAATTCCTAATAAGAGCAAAGGATATCGTTGGCAAATTACTATTGCGCTTAAGCGGGTTACACTGTATACAGAGGCTGTCAGAATTAGCTATTTTAACCCGCTTATTATCACAACTTGCTTATTATCACAATTTTTGATTGCAAAACCATAGTGATATTAACGAGGTTGCACTGGATACGTTATCTACAACCAAATAAACTTCGCGTGGGCGCGCGGTCAATTGTCATCACAGCAGCTAGTTGTTGCTCATGTCTCGCGATGTTAAGCCATACTCGTGGCTTCGTTTGAGGTCCATCCCTACAATTTGCAGGTTGTCCAATAAAAGTCCTAGCGGGACGCCCACAGCGACGCGGTTCTATTGCTTAGTTGCCAGGGTTGGCGACGACAACCAGTGGGGAAGTTGAGCGGCGGATAGCATGATTGTCTAGACAAAGCCAGCCGTCTGTTTATCAATGTCGCGGAAGCAGGCCTCATGCTCCCGATGCGATACGAGTCGTACAACTCCAGTGGGGCCTTATTCATGGACCAGGACTAAACCATAATCCAGGACTAAATGTCAAGTCCCATAATTACAGAATTTATCAATTTAGTCCAGGTTAGATGTGTAGAGATGTATAGTCCTGGGGCCTTATTCATGGACCAGGACTAAAGCATAGTCCAGGACTAAATGTCAAGCCCTATAGGCAGATAATTATTAGCAATTTAGTCCAACTAAATGTTTAGTCCCGGTCCATAAAGGCCTCTGGGGCCTTATTCATGGAAAAAAACAAAAGCGTAATCCAGGACTAAAAGTCTAGTCTGGACTAAATTGCTAAAATTTGTATATGGCACTTGAGATTCAGTCCTGGACTACAGTATGCTTTAGTCCCGGTCCTGAAGGCCCCTGATGACCAGCTGAGAATATGAACCATATGTTAGGAGAAATCAAAACTTGAAGACTTAAAATAATATTAATTTTAATATATACAGTACTTTGCAAATCAACGATATCCTAGTTAATTTCGAGTTACATAAATAATAATATAATCAAGTCCTTCTTCAAATTAGGTTAATGATATCAGTAAATATTTTAAGGTAGTCTTAAATTCTATACATCATTTTAAAACTATTACAATATATTTATTCCCCCATCATCCTTATCAGCATCATCATCATTTATTCTCAAAATCCGATAAGCTTACAAAGCTTTTTTCCACGGAGCAGGTAAAAACCATTTTCCCTGAAAACCATTTATGTTTTTTCTTGTATTTTGACCTATGATTTTGATCGGGGCCCTGAGGAGCAGAAGTCGATGACTTGGCAGGCATCCCTCTGGAAATAAAGTCGATTATGATGATGATAATGAAGCATAACGCTGCAAATAGCTAAATTACCACTTATACTAATCTCTACAATAGTAACTTAAACTTAGCTTGTTCTTGAAATAAGGTATTTATACAGTAGTCGAGCTTAAAATTGAAACATGAAATATGTAGGTCTTGTAATTACTGTGCTATACTGTACTTGATTACTGTACTATTATACAGTAGAATAGAATTATAGTATAAATTTTTCTGCAAGATCCCACTTTGAAAGCCGCTAAGTTTCTGTGGTCATGCAATCTTGGTGCATTCCACGACCTATATGCTCTTGACTAATTAACTGTCTCGGAATCAATATTCCTTTTACTATGTTATTAATGGAAAGTAGCATTAGCCCTATTAGAAAACACTACAACAGAGAGAGGGCTGCCGTTACAGTCAGGTTACAGTATTCAGTATTCGCAATCGTGCATTTGTTCATGCTTTTGTTCATTTTGCGATCGTGCATTTGATCGTGCTTTTGTTCATTTTGCTGTTTGGTCGTCGGTTGCTGTTTTGTATTCCGTGCTCAATTTCAAACTGTCCTACTCAAATGTCTACTGTTCGTTGATT
>OFHS01004342.1:0-14279 GCA_900245855.1 Calvadosia cruxmelitensis | reverse complement strand
CACTTTCCGTGACAATAACCGAGACGTGATAATATCCAAGGTGATATTAACCGAGTTATACTGTACTTTTAGATCCGTAGTTCAATAGTAAACATTTCACATTTGTGGAGTTTTGTTGATTGTTAATTCTTTGGTGAGTGTCTTCTGGTTTGGCTCGTTTGACAAATAAGGGGTTAATTTATGTAATTTATATATCGATTCATTTGACTACTTATCATAATGTTATTCATATTACCTCTGGCTTCATGCAATGCTCGATATTCTCCATACATCAAAACTTGCTGACTAAATCTGACAAGAAAATATTTATTATGCTGGCTACATAAGATTTAGACAAAGTTACATTCAAGCAATGACATGCCACAGTTGTAGATCAATGACTCTTGCTTAAGCTAGCTAGCAAGACAAACACAGACCGCATGCTTTGCAATTGATTCTTATATGTCGCAAGCCGTACATGTCACAAACTCACAACTAGTTAATATGCAGGATGCCTTCCTTTGCCTTGTCTTATGAGTAACAGCAAGGAGGTTTTAGATTTCCCACCCACATATTCCACAGTTCATTAGTTGTAATTGTGGTCCTTCCACTGCTAGGATTGCACTGAACAGTGAACACACTAATTTGAACCGATCCGATCACCGACCGATCTACCAATTAAACAGCCGATCACAAACCGAAATTGTTTGTTCAAAAACACTTCATTTGACGTCTATCTTGAGTGAGTGCCTGCTGTTTTATTCACAGTTATGAATAACGCAATCCATGGAACGGCTCCGGAGCGTCGAAAATCGTAATATACTGTACTTTGAGTTTCGATGGATTGCTAGAGGCTTGAACGCTATAGCAGCAAATATTGGCAACTTTAGCTCTCTTTGTGCAAACTGACAATATCATGATTGCATCATCTTGTCTTTCTTTGAAAATATTAGTGTGACTGGTGGTTGGCAGTCAAAGGGACCGGTCCTGCAGCTTTTTCTTTATTGCTTGCTTATACTGCTACCTTATAGTATGACAGCTCCTACCAACCAAACATCAGCGCTATAATTTTTGCCTAATGGAGATGAGTTTAAACCACAACTGTGATACATATGATGGTACAGTCAAACCTGTAGTAGCGGCCACCTCTATAGAGCAGCCAACTGTCTATTTCTTCCTAACCCAAAATGCCACTTTCTATAGAAATCATTCTGGACAGAAATAGCCACCTGTCTATAAGTGTCATTTTTATCAGGTCCCAGAGATGACCGTTATAGGCAGGCTTCACTGTACTATTATTATTATTATTATTATTATTATTACCGGCATGTACAATTGTGATAATGTCGTCATCTCAATTACCCTTCATAGACTGGCTCAGGAAAGACGTACACAATGGGTACAGGATTTGGAACAAGTCTGAGCGATTATGAAATTGGAATCATACCCAGGGCAGTGGAACACTTATTTAACTCTATTCAAAAGCTTACCGACGAAGCAAACGAAAATGGCACACCAACTCCTGACTTCAAAGTCATGGCTCAGTTCATGGAGGTAAGATTGTTGGTTTACTGTCGCGTGCTGCCGCTCTTAGCTGATGTCTTCCTATTGGACTTTAACTGTGAGTTTAATTTACTTTTAGTTGTATAATGAAGACATTATTGATTTGCTGGACATTGAGTCAAAAGGACGGAAGACCATCAAGATTCATGAAGATTCCAACGGTGTAATCTACACCACTGGTATTTGCTCAAAACAAGTGCACTCGGCTGAGGAGGTAATTACAAACTTTTTACTCATTTGTGTAGCAGTTGAACTTTTGCAAACTCTTCTTCTTTAAATAATTTATAATTTATTTCTATCATTTTATTATATTCTCGAGAGTCGTCCACATATTTACAGCTACATGGTTCCAGATTTTTAGAAATTATTCAAGAGGAAACAATGTCTCTACCCTTAATGGATTTGTCAGGATTAATACGTAGTAAGCTCAAGGCTGTGAGACAAGCATATTCGAGAGTATGTGTTATATATTTGATAATAAAACAAAATATTGTATACACAAAACAAAACAGACGATAGAAGGATAACTGCACTTATGCTAAACGGAAAGTAAACTTTTATTAACCTCTGTCCTGCTCGTAAAACTATTTGAATGAAGACTTGAAGTCGCTTCATCAATTGCTGATTGGTTGCTTGCTAAGGGCTAACTATCTCATTGGTTATGTGTTGCTACTTTTGACTTGTTTTGAAAACGTGTATACACATCAATAGCAGGACAAGGGTTAAGATAACAATACAGTAGTTTTATATAAACCAAGCTTTTTGTTGGTGCTCTCTTAATTGTATCTTAAATCATGGCAACGTTGGGGCCATCACAACATTTCATTTTTCAGGCAACCGATTCCATTCGCGGTAAGGCGCTATTTTAAAAAAATAGATGGCAAACATGATTGTGTGCAGTTAGCAAATACAAACGCTTGGACTGATCTCTGATGGATTGCATGCGTAACTGCGATACTTGTTAAAAATTACATTTGCTTCAGAAGATAGTTCTTTTAGGTCAGTCTTTCCAGTTGTCAGTTAAAACTTCTGTTCAATTTGTAAAGGTCTAGCTCTGTTTCCTGTCCTTATCTAGAGGGTTAGATTATGATTCTACTTCGTAACAGACTGTTGTTCATCTTCTTTTGTAGTGCCTGAAAACTCTCGAATTGGGTGCACTGTCAAGGACAACAGCCAGTACAAATATGAATGCAACATCATCTAGGTCGCATGCTATTTTCACATTGCATGTCAAGCATAACAGGGTTGTCAAGGTTGGTGACTGGGCAAATGTCTGCTGTGAGATTGTTGACTTTAGATTTCAGGTTGTTGGGTCATAAAATATGACTCATCTTACGGGTGTTGTTGAATTCATAAAAATTACCCCTGCTAATTATTCATCCTGATCTCGTTACTTGGCATATCATTAGAGGTGGACCCAATGCATCGTTGTTGCTTTTACAATAAATTTTTCCAAAATATTCCATTGACAATAATTGATTTCAAGTCCAAACAAAAATTTGACAAAGAAATGAAAATGTGTGAATAAAACCACTCTGCTGATGTAAAGCTTTGAGAGACTACTTCCAGATTGTAATTAGATCATTGCTGTGCTAGGATTCAATTAGGATTGAAATCACTCCCATTCTGTGAATTGTAGGATAATGTTGATTTTTTGTCAATTCTCAGGTTGATCCAAACGAACTGAAATCGCCAGAGGATGAAACCAGTACGGATGCCCCAACTGAAGAATTTGAGTCGTTGACTGCAAAATTCAATTTTGTTGATTTGGCTGGCTCCGAACGACTGAAGAGAACTGGCGCAACAGGAGACCGTGCAAAGGAAGGCATCTCAATCAATCAGGGTCTTGTAAGCCATCATAACTTCTGTTTATTCAAATTGTGATCATTATCGCATCTCAGTAAGTGCAGCATCATATTAGTTAAATCTCCTTATCGGATCATCTCTATGACTAACTACCGTGATTGATCGATTGTTGCTTATATTGCTGTTTATTTGTTGACAGCTTTCACTTGGCAATGTGATAAGTTCACTCGGTGACAAGGCAAAGAGGGGTTCTCATGTGCCCTATCGAGATTCAAAACTGACGCGTCTTCTTCAAGATTCTTTGGGGGGAAACAGGTGTGTGAATTTCTCGGCCTACACCCATTCACTTCATCCATATCCAATTTTATAAGTCAGTTTTTTATCATTTTAACTATAAAGCATATCAACTCAGCTAGTAAAGACAACCTTATTGAAAGGCAATGTTAAAACAATAGACTTTTGATGTCGTGATTATTTAACAGAGAGTTGCAGATGATTCTCTGATGCCTGAATTCCTAAGTCAGATACTCTGTTGCTTTTTTTGTAGTCGAACGATTATGATCGCTTGCGTCAGTCCGTCTGATCGCGATTTCATGGAGACGCTCAATACTCTGAAATACGCAAACAGGGCAAGAAATATCAAGAACAAGGTTTGTTTGTTTGTGTATGAAATAGTAGTAACATTAGCCGATAGCAGATCATTTAATGACAACACGGTAAATTGATTTGAATCATGACTAATTTTTACAGTTAATGAAATGCAGGTAATTAAATCTCGAAATACGGGTATTGGCATCAAGAAATGGTAGTAAAAGAATGTTTTTGGTTTAGTGCAAACTGTAATTAATGGCTTAATGCCCCAGCATACAACTGTAAATATTGTTTATATGTCTTGAAATACACTTCTCTCTCTCTCATTGAGGATATCCATGGTTTTAGTTAATTGTATCTGCCAATTTGATTGTGCTTAATTATAATTTCAAACCGGCATCGCATCGTTTTTTCAGGTCATTGCAAACCAAGACAAAGCAAGCAAACAGATATCTGCATTGCGTAATGAAATCCAACAGCTGTCCTTGGAACTACTGGAATTTAAACAGGTATGTTGTTAGAGCATTCAACTCAGCTGTATTTTTTTGCTGTTGCTTTTTTTGTATCTATAATTATATGCCACTTTGTATGTTAGTTGTTGAATCCAGCTTATGACGCCAATGCTTGGTATAGTTTGGCAGGAGCACTTGGCACTTGTAATCACATGCCGTACTACATCTGTTATTTCTTGTTTTTATTTAGGGAAAGAGGGTTGCCGACGGCAGCGGTGAACACATGACGGACACCTTTCACGAGAATACCATGTTGCGTACAGAGAATGAGAACTTGAGGATGCGAATCAAAGCATTGCAGATTACCATCGATTCCCAGACGAGTGCAATTGCTGATTCCAAAACATCTGCGGCGCTTGCTGCTTTGTCTGGAGGTAAGATTATAATGTGATGCCATAGATGCAACGTAGTGTTTAATTGTTGATTTATTGCCTTGAGAAAACAATTAATGTGTAATCAATGGATTGAACATGTATTCAAAGGGAAGTTTCTCAATGTTTTTCCTATAAATGCTTCTTTGCTAATCAGAGCAATTGGACGGTGATAATCCTTCTTTCGTCTACTGTTTTCTACCTGTTCCCAACATTAGTGATGTTCTGGTTGATAGTTCTTTAAATGTGTTTCACGTCAGTCAACCGAGCTGAAGATATGCACATAGACCGGCTACCTTCTTAAGCAAAGACAATGGAGTAGGGTTTCTGTCCACGTCTGTATGAAAGCTTGGGAACAATAGCAGGAGTGTCTCAGTTGAAAATAAGAGACTAGAACATGTTATACAGACGTGTCACAGTTTCAGCTGAATCAATTTAACCAATTTTTTTTAAAAAAGCAAATTAATTTTCAAATTAATTTAATTATCGTCCCTGCGCAGATGTCCTTGTCAGCTATTTCACCTGTGCCGTTGTATCCTTTCAGATGGCCAAGACAATAATCTGGAAGACATTATCAAGACATATGTAAAGGAGATTGAAGACCTAAGGTATGTGAAGAAAGCAAATGAAATAGGACAACGACATGCTGCATATTTTTATATATAAGCCACATTTGTTGCACTAAATTATTGGCCTTTAAATGCCACATCAACTTATACACAACTGCTGTTTAAGGTGCTTTAAATGTGCTAGTGCCATAGATTGAAGAGGAGAAGCTGATGGTCAGCTTATACATGCTTACACATGCTTGTTTGTTTCGATAATCTGATTTCTTATCTTTGAGGCAACTGCATGTATTACCATCTCTTCCATACAACGATGCTCTGATAACATCGATTACGTATAATGATAGGCCTATCCCTGTGTAGTCTGCACACTTTAAAACTGTGCATTCCGGCAATGAGAGGTTGTTGCTGTTGGTGTTGATGGACCACTTTGATAACATCACAAACAGCAAATGAAACTATTACATCGCTACTAATAGCAGGATAGAAATATAACGCAACAATCCACTCCAAACACTCAATTTTATTATAAGTGTATTATCAATATATATGCCTACATGTCAATCACGTCACTATTCTGAGGTAGGGACAGATACAACAGAATCTGTGTGGTGCAACCTTGAATTTGTAGCCTGGGTCGGTCTTTCATTTGCTATGCTATTTGATCATCGTTGAAGCAAGTCAAATGCAAGGGGAATTTACAGACCTGTATAAACAATTAGGCATGATGCTTACATTCCTATTAGAGTTTCCCGTATTCATAAGAAGCTGTTTCTTTGGTTGTTTTCATGACGATACCACGTGTTGACAGGAACAAACTGGTAGAGAGTGAGTCAATGTCCAGTGCTGCCGTCAAGCGTGCTCATACGATCAGCCGCATGGCAATGTCCCCTGGCTCACCTGAAGATGAAGGGATATCATTGCTCGAACTGGCAAAGCTTGAAATCAAGAAAGAGAAGAAAATGATCAGGGTACAGTCAAACCTGTATTAGCGGCAACCTCTATAGAGCAGCCACCTGTGTATGAAGGTCAATCTTCATAGTCCCAAAATAACACTTTCTATAGAAATCAACCTGGACAGAAATGACACCTGTCTATAAAGGTCATTTTCCTCGGTGACCATTATGGACAGGTTTCACTATAGTGTGATTATAATGTTGCCAACTGGCTACGTTCAATCAATAATTATCCCTTTCTCAAGTTTTATCTAAGCTTACCCTTTTTATGTCAACTTTTTGAAACCATTTTGATTGATAGTTTTAATTTTGTTTTCCCCATCGTGTGGCGTAAATCTTTTTTATGTTGTCTGTTTGAATTTGTAGAAAATCTCGCATCATTCGCCAACCAAATCTTGTACTCCTATCAAAGAAACATGGGAGGGCTCTCCGCAGGTAAATTACAAGTACAAATGACTAATTTAGATGATATGCCATTTGATAATATCAGATTTTTCAAGTATAGCATGATCAAAAGCCAATCTAACACTCTACTTTCTATGATTAAATGTTGGCTAGATAACATTTAGTCAAAGTTAAACTCAAGCCATGACTACCGCAGCTACAGATCCAAGTGGCCATTGTCAGTACCTCAGGCGACCTCTGACCAACTTTGCTGTCATGCAATAATTAGGTAACGATCAACCCAGTAAGCAGGACTTCACTCTTGCACGAGGCAGCTAGCAACACAGCCGCACACCTTGCAGTAGATCCATGTGCATCGCAAGCCGTACACATCTCAACCAGTTTATATGCACGATGCCTTGTCTGGTATGAAAAAGCAAGGAGGTTTCAATTAATTTCTGTTTTTGAAAACGTGTTTAGATCAAGGGGGATGGAAAGGTGGTGCATTCGGATGACGATGAAATCGTCGATGATGACGAGCTAGATAAGGAAAACATTAACGAGGATGAAATGGAGGATGGAGACGAAGATGATAACGATGACGAGATTGATGAGCTTGGAGAATCAAGTGACAGTGACGATGATGAAGGAGATGACAATTCAAGTACGAGTTGACACTGTTGCAGGATAAGTTTCAGAATTTATTTGAACCTTCTGATTACTGCTGTCTTGCCGATAAAAATGATCTTTATTTTCATAAAATTATTCAATCCTCTAAACATTGACTTGTTGTGACACATGGTACTTTATTAAATCCCATTTCATTCAACTTTCTTAATTAATGCTTGCCTCTTCTGTTTGCCGCTGTAATTGACAGTCCGAGAGAGAGAGAGAGACTATGTCATGTGCTTGGGCTTGTACAAGATCACAATGGCTATGGCACTTGATCAAATTGTTTTACTCAGTTTCTGATTGCGAAATTGCAAGTGGGCTTCTTTGTTTTGGAATATCATCCATAACAAATAATATAAATATATCCCATCCCCCCTACTGGAAAGTTTGTAGGTTGTACTGAAGATCTTCAGCAGGGAGCTTGCTGTAGTTTGGTAATTGGTGTAGCGTAAGCCACAGAAATCTGATAAAGTCGATACTAAACACTGTTAAATATCCCAGATTTTGGTGTAGTATAAGCTGGATCAGCACTCACTGGCATAATATTTGCCCTACAAAAACAAACTTTCTAGTAAGGAATAGCCCCCAAGCACTCCTCACTGCGGAACCCACAGATCATGCTTTGAGCAAGTCCTTTGCTTCCTTGTATGATGCCATTCAAATCCTTAATGGGTTCATTCCTCTGTGGTCTGTTTCTTGTGCAGGTGAATCGGTTCTTGAAGAGAACCTTCTTGGTCTGTCGACTGAGATCACGATGAAACAGAAGCTGATCGAGGAAC
The DNA here is from genome assembly GCA_900245855.1 of Calvadosia cruxmelitensis. NCBI lineage: Eukaryota > Metazoa > Cnidaria > Staurozoa > Stauromedusae > Kishinouyeidae > Calvadosia > Calvadosia cruxmelitensis. Next base: position 6,100 of record OFHS01004342.1, on the reverse strand, counting down.
TGGAGCACAGCCAAACGAGGCTTATGGCATTGAAACACCAATACGAGGACAAGCTACAAGTAATGCAGAACAAAATCAAGGAAACAGAGACTGAACGTGACAAGGTGAGAACTAAATGAACCGGGACATTATGGGGACATGCTAGCTAGCACAATACACTGTATGTCATAATGAACTGAATCAGTAAGAACAACAAATAAAATGGGACATTGATATATTGATATGGGGGGTGGCAACCTGGTCTAACTGTATCTACGTAACATGGCATGTCATCTTCTGCCAAATATGACCCTTTGCTGTCGATCGTTATGCCAGAAGTTAAGCTTCCTTTGGCAATGAAGGTGTAATCCTACAGTCAAACCTGTATTAGCGGCCACCTGTGTATAAAGGCTACTCTTCATAACCCCAAAATGACACTTTCTATAGAAGTCAACCTGGACAGAAAGTCTACTTGTCTGTAAAGATCATTTTTCTCAGGTCTCAAAGGTGACCGTTATAGACGAGTTTCATTGTAGGAACATAACATTAAAGCATGAACTGTTTTACTACAGCTGATTCATTACTTGATTTCAGGTGTTGAAAAACATTGGCTCTGTTGATGCAAAAGCAGAGGAAAAAGCAAGAGAAGTGCGTAAGACTTATGAGAAGAAGATCTCCGTCATGCAGAAAGAACTGAGTAAATTGCATGCAGCCAAGAGGGAGCACGCACGCCTCCTGAAGTCACAGGTATGGCGGTCCTGGGTACCACACAGATACGGCAGCTATTGCTATACATATGGCTTTGCCATTGGTTACAGGCATCTTTTGGAAAGACTACATATGGAATTTTGAAGGTCGATTTTTAAGCCATCCTAGTGAACGTCCTTTTTCTACGTGCGATGTGTAGAAACTAAAACAGATAGAGTTCTGTTGTTAAGAAAATAAGCAGAGATCCTATTTTTAACGAGTTCAATTATACGTAATGTAATAATGTTTCAGTTGTTGACCACAAATAGGTATGATGCAATCGCTTTATGTCATTCTATTCAAAACTAGAGAAGCTTATATGTTTTGCACAAAATCTGTGATATTAAGTGACTTTTGCTTTTGTCGATTTAATGCCTGTCTTATCTGTAAGTGTACATATGATGCGAGTGTCTGGGTTTGTTACCTTCACGTCCAATACCTCCATTTTGCAATGTAGTGATTTATCGCTGAGAAGTTATTTGTTTGAACCATTGTAGGATCAGCATGACAAGCAGATCAGGTCACTGCGTGGCGAGTTGTCCGATTTGAAGAAGGCCAAGGTGCGTCTCGTTAGGCAAATGAGAGACGAGATGAACAAAGCAAAGGCAAAAGAGGGCAAATACTCGCTACAGCTGGCGCAGATGATCAAAGAGAATCGCAAACGAGACGTGGAAATCAAACGCATGAAGGACGATCAAAGGCAGAGAGATTTGGTCTTGAAAAGGAAACAAGAAGAGGTGATTGATCAATTTCACTATGTCCACCATTTGTGAAATAGTTATCTATTATCTGCCTTGTGTATTTAGTCCCCAATGTTTGCTGATGCCTTTCTGCATTCTTCATTCCAGCTTGCTACAATGCGGAAACAAATCAAGCCTATATCTGGCAATGTAATCTCGCAACAGCAACAACAGGGACAATCAAGAAGCACCAAACAGCAGGCGTTGGTCGAAGCAACAATGAATCGCAGGAACAAGGAAGACAACACGGTTAACACACTTCCAAAGCCAAACGTGACAAGGAAACGCATCACCGGTGGAGGAGATACTGTTGCGAGGAATTCGCCTCAGAAGAGATCGCCTGCAGTGTCTCGTGCCGCGAAGCAGAAATGGACGGCACTAGAGAAGAAGGTAAGTAACAAAGCCAATGGTTTTGCTGCTTTGAGCCAAGAGATAAACAGAAAAGAGGAGTACATTTGTAAAGTAACAGGCAAGGTTGAAGTAGCTCAGTGTATAGGACGGCAGCATTAATTCCTGAAATAGTTATACCTTTACAAATATCAATATGTTTCCATCTTGCAAATGCCCTGTTGAGTTATCCCACGAATAAATTCGTTTCACTTTTACTTTAAAGAAGATAACAGCTCTTGCGTTGTCCGGCTCACTAAGCTCACTGCTTAATAATAGTTTTGTAATTCACCTGAATCAAATTTGTCGGCTCAAAATGCTGATTGCAAGAGTATTTTCTAGCGCAATTCACTTGTGTTTTTTATTCAATGTGGTCATAATGTTATCGCTTTCCTCTCAATAAAGGCGACGATTGTTGCTCCTTGTACTTTGTAGATCGATATTAAGAATGGTTATATTTGTTTGAAACTTGATTTAAAAACTTCAAATAGATTGGCACAGATTGTTGTTAACATTGCTTCGTCATGTCTCTCAGTTTTAGATTCTTGTTATACCTTTTGTAATGTTTCATGTCTCAGATGTCGGATTTAGTCGTCAAGATGAGAAGAGTTGCTGACATGGAGAATGATATGGAGAGGTGGTTGCAGGAACGGGAGAAGATCAGCAAACAGCTGGACTATGTTCAAAAGAAGCGTAACGAAGCATTGAAGTCAAAGAAGGTCAGGATGATATGGTGTGCCGTTCTTGTTGGTAGTTAATTTCATCTGGTTAGGATTATTACTGCCTAATACCAATCACCAAGGGACTACAGTCAAACCTGTATTAGCGGCCAGCTCTACACAGCAACCACCTGTGTATAAAGGCCACTTTTCATAACTCCAAAATGACACTTTCTATAGAAATCTACCTGGCCAGAAAGGCCACCTGTCTGTAAAGGTCATTTTCCTCAGGTCCCAAACGTGACCATTATAGACATGTCTCACTTTAATCTACTACTCTAAAAAGGAATTATGTTTTCATAATAACGCTTTTCGAGTTTAACAATAGTTCAAGAGATCGGAGTCAAATAGTGATCACTTTGCAAAACATGTGTTTCCTTGCACAAGGGACTAACTAGGTCTGTTATTTATATCCAAAGAACTTAACTTTATCTTAAACGTTAGAGGAGCATGTTAGATTGTATCGTTCCGTTACTGCCAATCTACTAATTAGGGTAACCTACTAACCTTGTTTGGACTAATTTGGTGCCAGCTAGCGTTGGTGCGGTAAACAGCTAACAAATCACCCACATATCTTGAGAGAGACAAGCAAAAGCTTATCAGGATAGCTTACCTAAATATAGACAACGATGATGATGATGATATCTTACTAAACAACGTATGCAAGCAATTTACCAGCCATGAGTGACCGACTGTATGGAGAGGCCAATTTTTTGTCGATTCCTTGGGTGGTCATTTAGGACAGGTTTGACGTTATGCTGCTGTTATGGGGGTGACTTTCCTTTGTTGCGCCGTGTGTATTTATAAAGTTGGTCTTGTTTACGTCTAGGACGAGACCATCATGCAAGACTTGAACGAGAGATTCGAAGGACTCACAGCCCACATGGATTATATCCAAGAAAATATCTCAGACAGTCAGAACACCATCATGGACATGGAGGTGAGAGGCAGATGCCGTTTAGATTCATGCCATCTTTACAATTGTTCAGTCAAACCTGTAGTAGTGGCCACTGGCCACCTCTATTGAGCAGCCACCTGTGTATAAAGGTCACTCTTCATGACCCCAGAATGACACTTTCTATAGAAATCAACCTGGACAGAAAGGCCACCTGCCTATAAACGTCATTTTCCTCAGGTCCTAGAGTTGACCGTTGTAGAGAGGTTTCACAGTAGTCCTGTTCTCTGTCTTGCACAATCCTCATCTTGTTCCGTTCCCAGTCATTGACCATGTAGATGGCTTACAGGCTGTCTGGGTCCATGTCAATTATTACAGACGGGCCAACAAGACGAGATTGTCAGCCCAATCTGCGTCGCTTTCATAAAATATTGATCAATATGGAGGAATTATGTTAAATAAATTCACTATTTGCCAATGTTCTATTTGAAGATTGATTCTTGCTTGGAGTTTGATGCTCATTTCTTGCATTTTGTTCTAATTAGGAAATTGGTGAAAAGATCAACACATCCGAGTTGATAGCCGGCTGTTCATTGTCGGAAGCAAAGTACATGCTGGAGCACTTTTACAACAAGACCATTGAGCAGGTGACTTTTGCCCGTCATGTTTGTGGCATTTAGCATGTAACCTATTTTTCTTGCGTCATCTTCACTTATGTTTTCGTCCATTAAACTCATTTCCATGCAACCTGTTTTGTAGCTAACCGTATTCCGTTGCATATAAGTCGCCCCTACTTATAACTAGCCCCCAATTAAGTACAGTCAAAGCTGTATTAGTAGCCATCTCTATAGAGCAGCCACCTGTGTATAAAGGCCACTCTTCATAACTCAAAAATGACACTTTGTTTGGAAATCAACCTGGACAGAAAGGCCACCTGTCTATAAAAGTCATTCAGGTCTCATAGATGACCGTTATAGACAGGTTTCACTGTAGCATGATAGTGAGATTTCACAGAAGTAAGAGGATAACGATAAGTCGTGTCTCATTTTTAACCCAACATTTTTAAAGTGCAACTTATACACAAGGGAATACCATAGGTCTGATCATCATCACGGTCGATCAAAAACTCTATCCTGGCTTTTATTGCATCTTGTTGGTTGCCTTGGAGACGGGACTAATTATAAAAATTGTGTCTATTGTTTCGTTTCAGTTGCAAGAACTCGCGAATAAAGAAGCAGCGTATAAGGTGCTAAATTGCCGTGTTGAAGTCATGGAGCAGCACTTCGAAGTGCAACAACAATTGCTGCAGCATGTATACAGTGAACAACACGGCGTGGAGGCATCAGCCGATGACGACGAAGTGCCTGTACAACAACAACAGTCGTTGGATGGATCAAAAGATCTTTCATCAAGCTCAGCTGACGCGGACATGTTGTGAGTTCTTTTCACTTGATTGTGGCTGATTTGTGTCCAAGACTTTGTTATTGCCGTGGCCACTACTACGTTGATGCTTATATCACCAGTCGAGATAAAACAATGTTCGAATTTAGATTTTTTTATTCTTCCAACTTCGGTACCAAAGTTTGATTCACGAGAAACACTACAATTTTAGGTTTTTACTTATTTTGTTTGTGAAGTCATCTGTGTTTTTTTTCAAAACTTTTATTAATCGACTATTCTGTATCTAATACTCTGTAGAGAAGTTACGCTTAACATTGATTCCATTGATGCAATCAAACTTGGTCATTATTCCGCTGTTGATGCTGCTCAAGACTGCATTTCATGTAGTGCATGGGGAATGAATTCCCCGCGCAGATTGACGTCCTATTCCGCACCCGTTCATTCTGCGCAATTTCTAGATAAAAGTTACACTAAATAAGCAATTTTCTTACGTAAACTGCTAATTTCTATTGTTTAATTGTGTCTTGAGCGAAAAAGTCCACACAATTTGAGCTGCACAAAACTCGAATTTTCCCCGCTCATGACATGTGTAATTCAGCATTATGGGGTCCAACTATCTTAGTTTTCTGATTTTCTCTAATGGGAAACCATTTTATTTATTTCCTGTTTCAGCAATGAGTCAGAGGAACTTACACAACGTGACAGAAAGGTAATGTTGTTGAGTACGCATCTGTACGCCCTGAAATTAGATCTTATATTTACATTACAAATATCAAGTCACACTTCCTGCATCTTTGCTTGTTTTACTGACTGTACATTTACTTTTCCATTTGGTTGCAGGCCCGGAGGAGGACCGCACTCCCTGAAGAGCTTCTAAGACCCAACCATATGCGTACTCTTTCAAAGAAACTGAGCCTTGACATACCTGATCCTAAGGTCGGTCCAAGTGAAATCTGCAAGATTAACAAGAACCGATCGAAATCGGACAAGCAGCCAACGGAGATCTCACAAGCGCTAATGGCACGACTGCTTCAAATTGATGAAGAGAAGCAGAAGAAAGATATTGACAAGAAGATGATGCCGCCTCCGTCTCTACCGTTGACGCAGGGTACTGCAACAGGGAATCAAAGCACACTGAGCGTTCGATCGAATTCATTCTCGACCAGTCACTCGCTAACCGACTTGTCAGCTACCACGGCATCTGGTAGTCTGCAGAGGGGCGTAAAGATGAC